>JAZGVS010000606.1:0-13324 GCA_037356235.1 Bacterosira constricta
TTTGAAAATAAATATTAGTAATTTGACCCGTACTTAAGGATTTTCTAAATAGCGTTGAAACTTGATGTGCCAGCCCTCTTCTCACTTCAAACCACTCGTTCACACCTTATTAGTACTAATGGATAATTAGTGAAGCTTAACCACCGGCAGCAGCAGCAGGGGGGCAACCACAATTTATACCACCCAGCCAACGAAAATACAACTACCGCAGCAGCTCCAACAGCCTCGATTCCGCATCTGGTAAGTGCACCAGCGGGGTAGCCTCTGCACCTGAAGTCTTGGACAACAGTGGCAATGGCGCTTCCACTCTGGCAGCAGCAGCGAGGAGACGACCAAATTTATACCACCCCGCCAATGAAAATACAACCGCCGCAGCAGCTCTGATAGCCTTGATAGCGCCAGAGGACAAGTTACACACACATCTGGCAAAGCAATGGGATCAGCAGTGGCAGGTGCACTCCAGCGATCATCTCCAAGGGTGTCTTCCCAAAGCTGTGTCACCGTCACGATATGGTTATGGTATTGGTATGTTGTTCTTTTTATGGTGGCATTGATCATTGTTTCTTTATATCGCGGAAACTCTCACTCTAAACTCTATTGCCCTGCCCTCTCTATCAATTCATGACAGCCACAACGCCACATGCAGTTCCAACTCCCATCCCCGTCATTGCTGCCCTGTCATCGCCGTTGCCAAAACCATCGTTGTTCCCATTGCCATGACCAAACTCATCGTTGTTGCCATGCCAAATTTGCCACGAGCTGAAGTCGATGCCACAACTGCTGACATCAGTGCCCAATCCTCAATCCACCACAACCACCATATCTGTCACCGAATTTGTCACAGCCATAGCCGAATCCAGGCATCATCACCTCCGCTGAAGCCAAATCCAGGTCATCGTAGTAGATAGTGGCCTTGGAACTATCTGATGCGCCGAGCAAGTTTTTGAATGCGTCCTTGGTTGATGGTTTTATTAGTCTGTAGATGAGGTATATTTTTTGGCAAGTCGGATTAAGAGTAGCACGGGAGGGTTCTCTTGGGTGGGGAGGGGTACCGAAAAGGATTCAGCGATTGTCGATGCCATTGTCTCCAATGTTCTTTTTTGCGGTGATGCTTACAGCTTCAGCTGTCCTGTTTGTGCACCTCCTGTAGGAAGCACAAAGCATCTGGTTACCGTCCCAGATGAATAAGAGCAACCTTGTTGGTGCAGATTTCTCTCTCTCTGGAGTGTAAGAAGTAGTGGCTGGTGTGATTATCATTTTGTGACTCCATCAACCATAACTCACCATAAAAACTAAATATGATCTGAACTATTTGAAATGCTCGACTGCAAATGATACTGATTTTGTAAATAGAGTTGTTGATTGTTGGGCGTAGTCAATTGGTTGTATAGTTGGTCATGTAGCTTATCAGAAATAAAGTCAAGTTGGTTGGCATATTGTTGGTCATATTGTGGTAGTGGGTGGGTGGTGGATGAATATTGGTTGTGTTGTGGGCATGTAGTGGTGGACATGTGTTGGCGGACAAGGATAGTTGGGCGTGTGATCAGGCATGTGGCGAATAAATAGTCCATATGAATGGGCGTATAAAAATGCTGTCGCGACAAAGTTAGATTGGTTGTATGGTTGGATGCGGTATTATGATCATATTATTGAGCTTATCTTGGTTGTGCCGGTATACGGCCACCACTCGTCCAACTATCTCCGTGCGGTGAGTGCGACAATTGATCAAGTCCACCAATCCAACACCTCCAATCAAAATAATGACGTATTCAAAGATAGAAGATCTGAACTGGATACTTGATGCAAACTGCTTTGATGCTGAACAAGTCAAAGATGTAAAGTTAGCCTTTCAGCAATCAATTGACAACAATACAATAGAAAGTATGACATCATTAGGGTTCAGTGGAGACAAATGCAATGATCCATTATGCAATCAAAACCATTCTCAAAACAACGCCATGATGTGTGGGCCGTGCAGTGAGCCACTACCACCGTCTCCTACTTTTGCACCCCATCAACATACCAATGCAGTTGGAACAATCTCTTTATTTGGCCGTGGCTCCGTCGACTTGCACAAGATCAATTCTTGGCTTGCATCAATACTTTGGCCAGACCAAGATGAAAGTGATAAAGTTCTACGTGCTCGGCTGGAGGAAGATTTACTGTCTCGTCGTGAGAATAGAGCCAATGATAATGATGCAAAGAACGCTTCTCAATCTAGTAAGAAGCAAAAGATTTATCGAGTAAAAGGCATTCTTTCAGTTGGACATGCCGTCGATCAAATGAGCAATATAATTCCAGAATCGAATGATTGGGTAGATGATGGTGTGGCTGCTGGTTTCGTTAGCACGTCATCGGGTGATGGCTTAGATAAAAGAAGATTTATCGTCCAGGCTGTAAATGATCTTTGGGATGTTCTCCCGGCAAGCCAAAATCTTTGCTGGGATGCAAACGAGACTAGGTGTTGCAAGATTGTTGTGATTGGGAAATGGTTGGACGAGGGCAGGCTGCAAGAGGGGTTTCTGGAATGTTTCAAGGAGTAGGTTGCTCTCTCTATCCTTATTTTTAGCCCGTGTGCAATATTAATGAAGTTGAATACATTAAAACCTCTGTTGCAAGCTACGGAGAAAATCAGGCACCAAATAGTTCTTCCCAATACGATCTGATACAACGTATAAATTAAATTCTTCTCAGAGAGGGCATTATCTTTAGAAGCTTCTCTACTGAAAATCATACGCATATATTATGGAGTATCATAATTCAGAATTACATCTCTCTTATGTTACAAGATTTCATTTTGCAATTGAAAAGGATAGAAGAAAGCCACAGCGGTTTGATCAGAGTATGATGTACAGTATTATCTATGGTACTGTCGCAAGAGAGGCTGGTAACAGTCGCCGCCATCATCGGGATGGTGTAGCGTAGGTGTGTTTATCTGTTGCGAGAAGAATCATAGCAGTTACTATTTAGGTTTACAGATCAAAAACAGGCCATGCGATCAGGAGAGAAGACACTGTGACTAATTGTTTAACGAGATGGGTTGGTAATCCATTGTTCTTTGAGCACGCAAGTTGTTTGAATCTCTTATGTTGTACCAGAGTGTAAAGAATTTATGATTTTGTTGTGTGTTGACCGAATTCAGTTGCTACAGTGTCAAGAATGTATGGTATGATTTTTTTGTGTTGACCCCAGCCAGCCCTTCGATAGAATTGAAGACTCAGAGCCGATAGAGAATGCTATTAAAAAGGCCTCACCTCACTGTATACAAACACCGTGAAGAAGAGATGTTGTACAGTATTCCACGGATAAAATTATCTTATTGTACTCCATCAATTGTCATTATTATTTGTTGACTAAGTACGCGATTGTATTGAGGCCAAGACTGGTTGAACCAGAGTCTTCTCCCTCAATTTAAAGTTGTACCTGAACCTACCGGACTACCGCATGCATACCTTGCGGCTACACCTTGAAGCACCTTTCCTCATCCATCCCATAACAGCAATGCCTGCTGTATGCTGGGCATCAATGGCTGCCAGACTTCATCATCAACTCCCACCCACATTGGTTGCAAAAGTACAATCATTTCAGAGCCTACCTGCACAATGACAATAGAGAAATAATTTCAACACAATACTATAACATTCCATTTGATCCTTATAGATTCGAGAAACAAAAATAATTATTCCCTTCTCAGCTGCTCAATTTCTCAACACCAACCATCAATATAACCTCTAACTACCAATATTCAACCCATACCCAAACTTCATAACATTCTTCCCATGATCCAACTCGGCCGCAAAATTCAAAGCTGGACTCCCCGGCTCCCGTCCCAACTTGGCCTCCAACACACTCTGAATCCTCCCAGTCCCATCCACACAAACATTCATCTTACTCCTCGTCAATTGAAACTCCGCCCCCACCACCACCTGGGACTCCAGCGTCACGGGCGAACACTCAATGGACGCCCCAATATTCACGCGGGAGGGTGTCACGGCCCGTTTGTAGTTGAGGGACAGACTGCCCTGGCCAGCGTTGTAAGTTGCAGCGAGGTAGGATGGTGGATCGGCGGGTGGTCCGGACGCGGCGGCGGCCTTGGCGATATCATCTGCGTCGGTGGCGTTGACATTTGGGAATAATAGCTTGGCAGTGTAGCTGCTCATCATGTTTCCATTGGCGCCAATGTACATGCCTTCTCCTCCCATGGCGAGTCGTGGGGAGACTGCTTGGAAGTAATTGCAGCCGACGACGTTGCCACCGCCCATGCTGCCGTATTTGAGATTGGCTGTCCATGTCTGTGCTCCTAGGTCGATCTCGCCGAGTAGTTGATCATTCGCTCCTTCTGAGCTTGTGCCCACTTGAACCTTGGCCATGGCAAGTCCACCGAGCAAAGCGCGGTGCACCCTTCCATCGACTGTGCCACGCTCTGGGTCGACACGTGCCATTAGGAAACCTTCCTCATCGTTCATTTGAGTGGTGAATCCATAACTCGCATTTTTACCATCGGGTAGCATGGTGGTACCCAACGCAAAGGAGTGGACCACGGCAAAGTATGGAGATAGTTGTTTGGAAATATCAACGCGTACACCATCATAAGTGTCAAGAGCGGTGAGACGACGGACATCCCACGTGGCTCCCTCAAGAGGGCCAGGGTTGGGGCAGGACGATACGGAGAGGGCGGCTTTGGAGATGTCATCCGTTTCTGCGGGTGTTGGAGGAGATGAGGAGGAGGCAGTCTCAGCGGCGGAAGCGGAGGGTGGTGGCGGTGGAGGTGCGACGGATGTTGTTTCGGGAGGAGGTGACTTTGTTGTTGTTGTTGTGGCGGTTGTTTCTGCGGGTTTACTGCTGCCGCCTATTGGTGGGAGGGGTGGTGGTGCGGGTGCATCGCATTTTGTGCGGAAGAGAGGGAATAGTAGTGATGAAATGTCCATGGTTGGTTGGGATGGTGTATGATAGGGGGGGAGAGTCGGAAATCGGAAAACGAGGATTATTTTGTGCTCACCATTGTCGGCGGCATCCAAAAATCCAGTCGGCGCGCGCGGCTTTGGTTGTTGGCTTCTGCGGTTCTGCCTGGAATTAGGCTTAGGGTTGAGGGACAGACTATTTCAAGCTTCGTGGGACAGGCGATGGTATTTAGCGATAAAATCGGACAGACTCTTTTATTTACCTACACATCGGTACCTATCTTCGTATCTATGGATCTCCATCGATCATCCATCATTCCACAACCCATTTTATTACCCGCCGATAAACAAACATAACACCGACCATGAAAGCCTTTTCCACCCTCGTACTAGGAGCAGTACTATGTGCCTCCCAAAATGTTGCCGAGGCCTTCTCCCCCCGCGTTTCATCAGGGAGTGTTAAAATGCTTAATAATCTCAAGGAGATGAGAATGGCAGGTGGTGCCGGAGGAGCTGCGTCGCCGGATACGAATTATGTGGAAGGTGAGTCAGGCGTCCTTCACGTGGAACTGTTGTGAACAAATTGTGAAAAATGAAGATGAAATTGGAGGGGAGCGTGTGGCGTTTGTTTGTTTGTTGATGCATTGGTGGAATGTTGCGCAATGATCATGGCGCACGTTCGTTGCTATTTTCTAACACGCAATCATGTCAATCTCACTTTTTCTCTTGATATGCCGCGCGTCCCATCACCATCGCCCCATCCATCATGTACAAATCTGCACTAAAATACAACAATAATAAAAGGAGTCAACATCGGCCCACCCCCCGACCTCCCATCCCTCCTCCTCCACAACCGAATCGTATACATCGGCATGCCACTAGTACCAGCCGTGACAGAACTCATCATTGCAGAATTACTCTACCTCAACTACGAAGATCAATCCAAGCCCGTGACAATGTACATTAATTCAAGCGGCACCACCACCGCGGGAGGACAGGCTGTCGGATTCGAAACGGAGGCATTTGCCATTGCGGACGTTATGAAGTATATTCGTCCTCCTGTGAATACCGTGGCGATTGGACAGGCGTTTGGTGCTGCGGCCATGATCTTGAGTCAGGGGCAGAAGGGGGGGAGGGCGTGTTTGCCCAATGCTACTATTCGATTGAATCAGCCAAAGAGTCAGGCGCAGGGACAGGCTACGGATATTGCCATTCGGGCTAGGGAGGTGGCGCATAACAGGAGGACGAGTTGTGAACTTATTGCGCAGGGGACGGGGAAGCCGTTGAGTGTGGTTATGGATGATTGTGCGCGTGTGAGGTATTTGCAGCCGGATGAGGCTGTGGAGTATGGGCTTATTGACAGAGTTATTCGGAAGGAGGATATGTCTCCTCTGATGAAGCCAAGTTTCATGGCGAGTTTGTAGGGAACGATCACGGACAATAGATACGATACGCGATAATTGATACAATTTCCTGAACAGCTCTCTTTATTGATGACAATATTTCATGAACAACTCTCTTTATTGATACGACAAGACGATATTTTGTTTCTCCAAAGTATTTATTTTACAGTGACACTGGTTCAAACACGGCCACCTGTTGGATCTGTCTTGAGGGGACTGCTTGCAACAATAAAACGTAAGTGGCTGCAGTACCAGGACACATTGGGAAAAGCGGCGAACGCTTAGTACCAGGAAAGAAGGGGGAAAACGGCGCACGCTTTTAGTGCCAACAGACAACTCGTGAGGAACCTCAAAGTCACTACCCTCCTTTCTTTCAATTCTCTTACAACATTTGAGATGACCGAGGAAGCAGCCCAAAACAATTTCTGTGTCCTATCCAAGTATGGAAAGAATCTTGAGAGAGCCCTTGATACCCAAAAGTCATCACCTTTGGGATTTGGGATATGGATCAGAGTTCAGGCCTGCTGATTAACTGGAACAAGTCATTGGGCTCCACCCAAACTGGCATAGGATGTATAATCTCCTCCTGTCAGGATCAGATTGGTCCATGTCCGATCTCAAGTCGGAAGGCAAAGCGGCAGACGTTCAGGATGCACCTGAGTTTGGCATCCACAAAGGTGCAACCGAAAAGCCTGAGCTTCTCAAAAAGCTAGTGTGAGGACATCACACATGGATATGGCCTAGTGATTCCCCTTTCGAAAGTCCAACGGATTCCATGCCTATGCATGGCCCCAATGAACATCCAAAAATAGAATACTAGATGAATATATAGAAGACTAGTTGAAAGGATCGACTTTTACTCACGACCAGAGTTACGAGTGGGGCTCAGGAACTTCAGTCAACAGCCAATTCTTAGAATATGATTCAAATGCCCCTCACCCGATCTTTATCGGCAAAAGATGCTTCTACCATCAATAAATCAAGCATCTTCCGGCACCAGAGTGGGCAGGCGTGCAAGCTGAGTCAATTCACTAGCAATATAACGCATTGTCTCTGCCTTGCTCGCATGGCTGTTCTATATGTGTTCGTGCCCTTCCATTCACTTGTTTTGTTGTCTAGGAAAGATGACAAGTTGTTCCTCTGGTTGTTTTTCCGGGTGCGCCCCTGACCCCCGGGCTGGCGTAACTATTCCAATGCAGTGCTCTCCTCAATGGTATATGGTATCACAGGCACGAGCATACAACCAGAGGTTTAACCCACGATATCATAGCCAACCATTGTTTTTTTGTATTTGGCAAAAGAGAGATTATTTGGCATATAAAAGGTTTTTTTCGAAGAAGGTGATGGATATGAAAATATCCTAGTATATCGGTTTGTTGTTATGGATAACCTCTCAACTTTAATCGGTGCCCACAATCGTTATTGGGACCCAAGCTTCCACTGCCATCGCTGCTACCCCAACCTGCAAAGCATTTGCATTTTCCTGAATCATGATCACAAACTCCATGGCCAGAACAAGTGTGAATATCTGAATCACCAGCTGAAGGATCAACTCCAAGAACACAAGTCCTCAACGAGCAGTCATACCCCTCAAAGCCTTCGTCACAACTACACCCAAAGATCCTGTCGGCATCCCACGTCGCAGCCGTGTTTGGATCACTTCCATAAGTGATGGGCGAAGATAATCCAGTACCGGCATCCTTGTGCAGTAATCCAAGCTCTCTCATACTCGAACAGGTCCCATGGCCGCTACAAGATAGTTGTTCCAAACCTTCTCCTACAGCACAACCCATGTATTCACACGCAGCGCCAAAAAAGCCAGCATTGCAACTACACTCGCCCACCGTGCGGGAACACACACCCATATTCGAACATTCCATCTCCAAAGTGTGAGCAGCATCATTGGAAGTCGGGTATCCAAACCATGCTAAACCCTTCTTGCAAGTCCTGAGTGAACAATCACCTCCTGTGAAGCCCTCCTCGCAGGTGCAGCGCAATGTGGTGGGGTCGCAGACTCCACGATTGGAGCAGGGGTCAGGGTCGCCGGGACAGGTGGTTATTGGAGCTGATAGTGCGTGGCCGCAGTCTCCTCGGTCGCCACTGTTGCCGTAGCCATCGCTGCCTGCATATTCATCGCTGTTAGTGTCAAAGCATTTACACTGGTTTATAGATTGAGATGGCGTTGATGTTAGCAAACTGTTCCATAGTCAGAAGCATCTCAAATGCACATTGTACTCAGCTTACCGTTCCAGTCCCTTGATCACAAATTCCACGATTAGAGCATTCATCATTCTCTTTGTCCCCCTTTACATGAAAGTGCTGAACTCCGTTGTGATCAGTCAGCATACCATATGAGTCGTCAGCAGCAATATCGACAACAGATGATGGTTCCATGCCAAAGCTCTCTGCTACCAGAGGTGGGCTATGCATATATAATGAACAAGAAGGCTTGAGTATACAATTCACACTTCGTCGCTAAAGAAGAGAAAGACGGTTTGGTTGACTCACAGTGGTCCAAAATTGGAAGTGAAGGTAATTCTCACAATATTGTCAACATCAGCTCGACATAGCACACTTCCCTCTGGGTATGTAACATCAACTGCTTCAATGAGAGGGATGACCTCAAGTGCAGTTTTGAGGACTGCCATGGAAGCATCAACGGGAATGCTGGCTGAAGGCCTGCCATCAAAGTACAATACCAATTTACCACCCGACGAGTTATCCGCCGCACATCGTAATAATTGAATCTCTTGGTCGGTACCACTGGTTGTCAATGGATCGTCGCCGCTGGGACAAACACGGAGAGAACAGTCGTAGCCGGTATATCCAAGATCACAGATACAGCCATAAATCTTTTCGGCATCCCATTGGTTGTATGAATATTGCTGAGATTCGTGGCTGCGTGTTGTTACTGCGAGATGTTGCATCGAGACACATCGTCCGTTGTAGTTGCAGCTATTCTTGCACTTTGCTAATATATGAATTAAAGAACGCAAGGATTGATGAGATGAGAATTCACACATGAACATTATAAAAAGAAGTTGTTCTAGCTTACTTCGTTCACAAGCGATACCAGTGAAACCATCATTACAAGCACAATTCCCTTGAACACAAGCACCTCTACCAGAGCAAACTGTACTCTGGTGAGCTGTGTCAGCCGTCTCTGCCACGTCGCTGAATGCCGAGCCGCTTGGACATGATCTTAACGAACAATCACCTCCAGTAAATCCACTCGCGCACTCGCAAATGCCAAGGTTGTTACAAACTCCATTCTTGGAACATTTATTTGGACATCCGAAGCTTGGGAGAGGACCAAATGATAACAGTGCTGAGAGAAAAGGCAAGGCTCTCATTTCAAAGATCTCTGAAGAGAGTGTGGCGATGCCCCAGTGGACTGATCCTTTGAGTGGATCTGCAGAACCAACTCAAAGAAAAAAGAACCAAAACCCCAAACGCTAAAAATCGTTTGAATAAACCTGCTAAACTTGGCGCACCTTGATTTAACTTGGTCATTTCTTTTTCAACTGACATTCGAACTTTCCTCCGATTTCATCCAGACCTTGATTTCAATCATGACAGCAAGACACCAATGCGATGAAACAGAACATAACTTTGTAGGAGACGCCTTCAACTGGGAACAGCGCGTGAGGGGAGAATTAACCGCCGCAAGAGCATGGTCTGGCAATTGGGGTGGAGTCTTCGCTCCCGATGATCCGAAATCGTACAAAGAGAAAATAGCCAAACTTGTCGAGAAGATGGAAAAGCTTCCCGTTCAGGCAATGATGTCCAATTCGCAGATGAGTTACACTCCAGCCGTACCATACAAGGAGTACTCGAAGAATAATTATGGGCGCAAAAGTAACACCTTGTATGGCGATAATGAGTCATAATAAATTCCTCTTCAGCGGTGATTGCCTTCCCCATTTCTTGGGCATTATATTGCTCACGTGTGCATAATTAATTGATTGCCAAATCTTGACTGATGATGCCATTAAAATTAAAGAGAAAATAAGAGCTTTATTCTCGTTCTACTTCACTAAATTACTATTTGACGTAATCACCGAAGACTTGTTCAAGTTGACAAGGCAAACTGACGCACAGCCTCCACAATGTTTCCGGTACCAGCCTCACCCTTGGTCCCAAATGACACCCCTCAAGGACTCACTCGTTTATTCTGAATGACCGCATAACAACCGAGATACAGAACAGTGAAGGGATGATGCTCTCGCCATCATCCTAAAAGAACACCATTCCCAATTTAATGCACAGGCTGGTATCAAAGAGATTGACTGACAGCGTCCATTTGACCACGCCACTCGACTCTTCCTACAGTCCTCAAGTCGATTTTGATAATATACACGAGCAAGATCTACATCTCGACAAATATCCTGTAATAAAGATATGAAAGAAAAAGACAGAGTTCAGTACATTTCCAACAAAAATAATAATGACACATTCAAAATGATCAGAGGAGAATCATCTATTTTGGTATTCGACATCTTAGATATTCAGGTCAAAGTGAAGTAAAATAAAAGTAATCATTTTCTGCTCCCATTCATCAACAACAAATACTTCAACTCACCATACTAACAATCCCACGATGACTAGTACTCATACCATGATAGGAAGCCATGAACAGGCATACACAAAATATCACGCCAAAAAGGCAGCTTAATCCGACTCGACTCCACTGTCACCCTCACATCCTACCAGGCATATTCTGCCACATGCCCTGTAATAAAGAAAGAGAAAAAAGAGTTCAATACAACTTCTTTCATGAAAACGATTTGACACATAAAACAATGGGAGGAGAATCATCTATTTTGGTATTCGACATCTTAGATATTCAGGTCAAAGTGAAGTAAAATAAAANTCAGGTCAAAGTGAAGTAAAATAAAAATAATCATTTTCTTCTCCCATTCATCAACAACAAATACATCAACTCACCATACTAACAATTGCATGATGACTAGTACTCCCACCATGATAGGCAGGCATACCCTGCTCATTTCCGCCCCAAGTCGATTTGATACCCGAAACCTCCCATCCCTAGGATGAAAAACCTGGAACGAGGGATTCTTGAGGGACAACCGTTCGGCCCTTTAACCTCAATTGTTATCCTTCAAATTACACCCCAACTTACAGCATCTGGAAGACTTGGAAGGGTCTCAAAGGCCAAGAAGACGTTTTTTGGAATGTCTCTGGAAGCTGGATGTTTGACAAGACAACAGATTAAAAAAATTGTGAGGTCAAATTCATGATAATGTAGCACAGTATTTCTTCGGAGTCTCAAACTAATAAACAGTGATTCCGAAAAAGGGTAGCGCCAACGTCAATATGGGCGGGTTGAACTGTGCACGTCCAGTGTATGTGATGAACGTTTCGGTCCTCAAAAATCTGATAGACGTGCACGAAAAGAAATGTCCGCCGTGTTATAATTCCTCCTCTCCCCAACAAAGAAAAAGAGCTGACACTTACCCTTGGAAGTGACAATCTCCTTCAACTCCACAACCCTTGAGAATTTGCATCTCACTAATGACAGTGATGCTTCACAGCACCACCATTATTACACACACCACTGACATCTTCGAAGGCGGGGACGTCGCTTACCAGGCGGTCCCCGTGGCGGGGAGGGCGGCTGATGTCGACATTATCCCCTCGCACAGGTGGGGGAGGCGGCAGAGGGGGCTTATTCGTTATCGGCGCACTCGGCTTGAGGGGAGGAGGTTGGACCACGGTCGTTGTCGGCACCATGGAGCTTTTTCAGTTTCCCTTTTTCTCAACTAGATCGATGTTCTATGATATTCCTAATCTCAACAAACTCTCTCTTATCTTACTCCCGGGCACTGCACCCCTGACATGAAAAGATCCCACCACAAGGGCTTTTGATAATCCTCAATTTTGACCAGGCATCTTCCTACCCTTGAATACACGCCCAAGATCTTGACACATGCTCTGCAATAAAGATACGAAAGAAAAAGGTGGTTTAGAACAACTTCCATGAAAATAATTACACATCATGTCAAAATGATCAGAGGAGAATCATCTATTTTGGTTTTCGACATCTTAGATATTCAGGTCAAAGTGAAGTAAAATAAAAATAATCATTTTCTGCCCCCATTCAACAACAACAAATACACTGTGCGTATCAACTCACCATCTGCATCACGGCAAAAAAGGCACCTTAATCCGACTCCACAAAACATACGCCACCACCCCCCAATAAAAAACAATCGCACACCTCAAAACAATCGCATCCCTCACATCCTGCCTTCCCAACTTTCGCATCATGCTCCTCGCCCCTTTCATCGTCCCACCCATACCGGCATGCTCCTCCTTCGCATCCTGGAGTAAATTACCATCGTCGTCGATGGTCGTGTTGAGGGTGGTCACTCGATCGAGTTCGGCGGACATCATATTTTTTGTTCGGAGGAGGGAGGTGGTGATGGATTGGGCTTGGTGGGTGGCGGAGGTGGCGTCATTTTGGTGTTGGTTTGGTTGATTGTGTCGACGGGATGAAGCGGCGGATGATGTCGTCGGCATTGTAGGACGATTATTTTTCCATGGCCACGAACTGCCACGAAGCTTTCAACAATAATTGTGAGGTTATCGATGATTTTCTTGTGTGGAGAAGAGGATAGAGGGGCACACTTCTCCCCGTCGCCCGCTAGCCCCCTGCTCGTGTCAACGTGTTCGGTGGCGGGCGGCGGGAGGGCGGGCTCAGCTCGTGCCCGGTGCCCGACGTACCTATGTAGAAGTATGTACCTATGGTATGTCCTAAAAAGAGGCCCTAATATGCCCCTGAAGTTGAACAAAGATCCCTAGGATTCCCTTTCTACATATGTAGGAATGAATACAATTGAGATTCAATATCCCAAAAGCAAAGACCCGCCGAATGTGTGCAATGCAAACACGTCTCATATTATTTTTCTTCACCAACTAATCAACATGAAGTCTGCTATCATCGCCGCCCTTATCGGCTCTGCCGCCGCTTTCGCCCCTGCCCCCGTCGCCAAGACC
>JAZGVS010000607.1:0-13299 GCA_037356235.1 Bacterosira constricta
TCAAACCATAAGACTCATAATGTCCAGAGAAGTAGGAAACAATGTTGTCAATCTCCAACTTACTTGGCATATTAGATCGTTGGAAGAATCCATCAACAGTAATGGAAGCACCATGCATGATCTCGTAAGAAGATTTTGCCCGGAAATCTCGGTTGGCATTGTACCATTCACTTGGTGTTCGTGGGAGATTAATAGCAAGCTCAGTGGAAGTATTCACAGCATCAATGAAATCATCAAAGCATGAATAAGCTGCAGATCTTGATAGGCCTGAGATATGCCTGTTGTCAATGATTGTACCCCCGGCTAAAACACGAAGACCCAAACCGATCATGTGCTCCACCTGAATTGGCTCGGAGGATCTGCTATTATATTAGTATCCGAACAAGCTGACCATGTGCGGAAATAGACATGCGATACTCTCTATCAAATCTTCCCTCGTGGAGGAGTTGTTCGACATGATCATCCCAACAAATACGACTGTGATCCCATCTCTGACCTCTAATATCTTGGGAGATATCGTTGAGAAAGGATATGTTGCCCATGTCCTCCAGGACAGAAGTAGGTCGGTACATGGTCTTGTCCTTGGGGAAAATAAGAATCACACAAAATGTGTGATTTGTTATATGGAGATGAGGCCATGATGGTGATGAATTGTATCTTGATTCCAATCATTCTATTGGCACTCACTCCATCACCAATGATGCCTGAGACAAGCGCTCAATTTGAGATTACTTGATGTCCCCCTGCTTGGTCATAAGGGAACAGCGACAAGCTCGAGATTGCTAGACATTCCTCGTTCGTCAGCGAGGAGTCATTGCTTCACATTGTATTGACACTCGGTCCATCACCAATGATACCTGAGACGAGATGATACCTGACACGAGCGCTCGATTTGAGATTGCTTGAGTCGTCAGCCAACAGCGACAAGCTCGAGATTGCTCGAGATTGCTAGACATTCCTCGTTCGTCAGCGAGAAGTGATTGCTTGACATTCTATTGACACTCGCTCCATCACCAATGATACCTGAGAGGAGCGCTCGATATGAGATTGCTTGACTCCCTTGTTCGTCGGCGAACAGCCTTGTTCGTCGGGGTTGTTCGTCAGCGAACTTGTTTGTCGGCAAACAGGAACGAGAGATGTCAAAAATCAATTACGAATATTGGACTACGATCAGCTACGAATCGTAGCTGATGGAACTACTGATGAATGGTAAATCCTGCAGATTCCTACGTAAGATAACCAAAGATTGATGATGGACATTAAAAAAAGGCCTACGTTGTCACTGTCACATCGGCCATGCGCGCCAGAAAAAAAGACGTTTTCTGACATGACAGTCTCAAATAAAAAATGTTTGACATGTTTTGGTCGTTAACGTTTTCAAACAGATTCTGTTTTGAGAAACATGAAAGCTGAATGGGAATCTCAACCGGTTCTCAATCGGTTTCCATATTTGTCGCGGAAGTGTGTGAAAAATGTGTGAAAAACCGATACACATACAATCCGTACCTGGATGATTGGCGAACTGGCCAGGAGATCGTAGAAATCTGCGGATCTGTTAGAAATGTTAACATGAATCGGAGCGCTAGGACCTCGCCTAAGAAGCAACTGTGCAGCAAATTGTGAGATCACGCCAGGATCCGGTGAGATCCAGGGTGAGATCTACAGCTAGCTGGATACATGTCGGCATTCTAGGCGAGAGGAGAACCTATCAAAGAATCTGAAAAATTACTAATTCCTACGCAGTGGAGAAAGTGAAAAAATATTGCTTCAACATGAGACCAAGGAAAATCAACTCAGTAAGGGGGTTCGCATCTCATGCGAGCGATGATGCGACGCGCGACCGAAATCGAAACAGCTGCAAATGAAAATGCTCTGCTGGAAGCTAGCGGTTGCGGGTGTCTGATGTGAGATGCATGTCGGCATTCTACAGGCATTCCACTTCTTCTTCGGACTGTATTTATTGTCCCCTGCTTCGGACCCAATACATATTAAGTATTTACCAATACAATGGGACAAAAGCGAGACTCCGTTTTACGATCCGAGACCGCGCGCGAGAGACTCTGTCACACGGTGCTGTCACCTTCTTCACACACCACACACCACCGCCTGGCGCGCCCAGGGAAGCTGTCGCCCCCCCCCTAACATCAATTTTTTTTGCTTTGGTTTCGCCACATACATCTGCACTTCTCTTTCTAATCTTCCATCCATACTCGATCGATAAACTCCATGGCAATGGCATTCTGAAACACATCTTGACCGTTGTTTCAATAGAAAGGTATGCTAATGCTCAATGGCAATGCAGATGCGGCCGCGCTGCGCGCGCCTGTCATATTCACTCATCACCACGCTCACATGTTTTCTTTCCCGTCAAATCCATCTTCATGCAGGAATGATGCCCATGTACCGACCTTCATCATGGGAGCAGCGTCAAACTACCTCACAAATTGATAGCACCATGGATGGCGACGATGAATATGACAACAACGACAGCTTTTGTCCTGCCTCAGCGGCACACCATCAGCCCAAGATGTACCAAATACCCGTGAAGCTGGGCGGTGTGTCCACTCCGACCCGTCGAGGTCGAAACTGCAGCACATCATCTACTATTCTCACCCTCGAGAGCGCTCCCAGCCCGGATAGATCCTATGAATGCAATGACTCATATTACTCACCATTAAGCCGTGCCGATTCAGAAGTTTGCTGGGGTAGTTTGATGCTGCAGAGCATCTTTTCTCTAATTTCACCTAAGAAGAAGAATGCCATCATTTCGTGCAATGAATCGATTGATTCCAGGAGCAGTCGAGTGACACAAACCGATGCTACCGATAATAAACCTGTGAAAAACAGCGAAAATGCCAAGGAACTTCACCCTCGATTCGACTCGAATGATAATTCCGAAAAATCTTGGGCGAGTCCTACTGGAGTTGAAGATTTCCCTCTCCCAAGTCAAAGCCAAAGCGCCCTTCCAAGCAAACGATTGCACTATGATTACCTCCGACCATCGTTCACTGAAGAGGAACAACAAGATGATGCTGAAGCCCTCGCTCAAGACTTTCCACTGCCAAGCGAAAGCAACCTTTCAAGCAAGCGATTGCATTGCCATCATGTCCAGCCACCATTTGCTGAGGAGCAACATCAAGATGATTCTGGAGCTCAGCAACATTTTCTTCATGCGGCGTCAAAGTATGAGGCAGAATCCAATCTTGACTCTGCCATCTCCTGCCTAGAGCAATTCTTACATCAGTCCCAATTCTCGACCAATACTTCTATCGCCTGCGAGCACTCAAGGGCAACGGTTCTTCACAAACTTGGAATCCTTCAATGGAAATGTGGCAGATATTTCTTCAGCGAACATGTTTTGTTGGATTGCCTTCACATCTACCAAAGTTTGCTTGGCCAGAATCATAATTCGTTGCACGAGACTGAATTGCACTCCCAATTAGCATTGGAGACTGCTCATGTATTAGTATCGACTGGGCGGGTTTATTTGTCTAAGGGAGAAGGAGATGCTGCTATGCAGTGCTACAATGATTGCGTTAGCCACTTATCTTCTATCTCAAGATCAAGGTCAAGTTGTATCTCGGTACTCATTACACCCGCAAGAATTTTCACACAAGCCTGTGTCGGCGCGGGAAGAGTCCTCGCATCTCAAGGAAAGCTAAAAGCATCCTTAAAACGATACAAGCGCGCTCTTAAGATTCAACTTGGATACCAGACGGCAGATTCTCCTGTCGCAAGAGAAGAAATCCACGCCTTATCCGTCCACAAAGCGAGGGTTCCCCTAAATGATATAGCTGAAACTCTTTCTCACCTTGGACGGCTATACGAGCAACGGCATGACTTTGCTCGTTCAATGGAGTGTCACACCAAAGCATTGGCCTTTTATCGGTCTGTACTAGACCCCAATGCTGCAGATATTGGATATACTTCAAACAACCTTGGTCAAATATATCTACGCATTGGGCATGTTGCCGAAGCAGAAGACGCTTTCAAGACGGCGCACCAAATACTTTCTCTCCGCCTTGGGAAGAACCATCGCAACACGGCAGATGCATTGCTAGGCATTGGCCAGCTCTATGCATCACAGGGACTGCACAATAAAGCATTGACTACATTTAAACATGTAATACGATCCAAACCAGCTGTATTTGGAGAATTGCTTGCTGCCGCATTTCACGCCATTGCCTGCTCTTGTCATGCCACATTCAGACTAGACAAGGCTTTGAAGTACTATCAGAGAGAAGTCAATGTCCTCCACACTTTGTCTCCATATCATGTGGGTGTGGCTAGGACTTTGCACCACATGGCAAAGATATCAATGCAAGCTGTCGATTGCAATGGTGAATACATGCACTTAGATCAAACAGAAAATTGGCTAGAAGAAGCTGCGGAAATTTATCATCACACTGAGAGAAAAATATACAATCATGAATTGCTTCAATTAGAGTCAACGCTTGGAGAGATAAGAAAGAGAATAAAGAGAATACGCAGAAGCTTGTAGCACATTTCATACAACAACTGAATAACATGGTAGAGAGTAAACAAATGTTTCTTTGTTGAATTATAAGTTGTTGATCTAGTTGCGTGTGGTCTAATATTTACTATTCAACCATTCGTGCTCAAATGAAATGAGGTTGAACTCAACCATTCGTGCTTCAAAATCCAACCTAGTGTTGCTCTCTCTCTTGGATCTGGACGCAGCATTCTTCTGAGCAAGTCAACTGCAGCCTGACTCAATTCGTGCCCCCAAGAAAGACATGGATCTACAGTACCACTCCAGTAAAAGTGCTCATCCACAAGATCATGATAGTCAGGATCTTCCTTGTCCGGTCTTTCATAAGGCTGCCTGCCAACCAAGAGGACGAATAACACAACACCTAAAGACCACACATCCGATGCAAACCCATCGAATCCAACTTCACTGCGATAAATCTCTGGCGCCATGAAGCGAAGTTTGCCACAATGATTTTGACTGTGTATCAGTCTTCTATTTGTCCCAATGGCAATGTCAGTGACGTCATCAGTGTAGCCAGATGGATCGTCAGGATAGGAATACGGAATTCGGAGACACATTCCAAAATCAATAATGACCCAATTTCCATCCTTGTCCAACATAACATTATCGGTTGAGAGATCATGATGGCAAACTCCTCGAGAATGAATGTAATACAATCCGCTGAGAATTTGCAAGAATATACCGCGGGCGCTATGCTCTGATAACCCAGATGGGTGAGAGTGCATTAATGCACTGAGAGTACCCTTTGAGCAATATCGCATTACCTCATATAAACAATTTGTGTCTACCATTGTACATAGTAGGCCCATCACATTAGGATGGCTGTTGCCGATTAGTTGCATAGCAGCAACCTCTTTCCATGGGTTTTCAGGATTTTTTTGCATCGACCTCACGTGGATCTGCTCAATCGTCTTCCGCCTATCCATCTTGATTGCCACATATTCTTCGGTTATCTCCCACAGGTTGCCATGATATGATGAAATAGTTGGGCTCTGCTCACTGTTGTGGGAACAATTTGCATCTAGTTCCACAATACTATCAGCTCGCCGTAGAATTACACCTTTGATTATCTCACCACATATTGTTTGTTTCAACTTGACCGAAGTTAGCATGTATCCAATTTCTGGTTGACGATCAACTTCGTCGTCTTTTGGATGTATGATAGCATTTACTTTCCTCCAAGCGGATTTACTCTTGTCAAAACAAAACACTTGATCAATTTCTGAGTAAATTACTGTAATGTTGTAGCATCAACATAGATAGTTGAGAGATAGAGGGCGCCGCAGAATCATTATCATATCGGTTTACGCTCACCATGCGGGGCTGGGAAACTGCAAGGGGCAGCTGGAGGCGCAGATGCTTCTATTTCACAGTAAGATACATTTGCAAATCTTGCCTCTGATTTTGGATGCACACTGTCGATTTTTGGGTTGAGTATATTCATCATTTTTTCTTTCATTGCTATGCAATTCCTATTGAATGACATCTATCCACTCCTCTGTTGACACGCTTGACATAAAATATCACCTAACATGAACTTCTTGGGAAGTCGGCGTCAAACTTGTTTGCATCAACATCTTGCTCGAATCTCGAAGAAGAAAGCGAATGACTCGATCAAGAACACCTCTGATTCTTGCGGGAAAGTCGTTCCCGCCATTTCCCATGTCCGCCGCCCGCCGCGTTTTTCCTCGCCACTCTCCACGCGCCAGCTCCACGCTCCAAGAAGTTGTCCAAGCACATAATATTCTTCATAACCGCACCACCTCCTTATAACTCAGAAGCCCCAATCAAACCCGAACAACCACGCCTCATCAACCGGGGAAGATATCAGAGGAGAGGCACGGTGCACGATAGTATCTGCAACGATTTCAGCGCAATCAGAGTGTAATGGAGGTGATTGATCTATTATCGGACGATGAAGGCGATGATATCGAGAGCGCCAATGCCAATGACTCTTCGAAAGACGAGGAAACCATGGAATCTACTGACCCTCGTCTAATGAATCGCAATAGTGGCATTGCTATTCAAGAATGTACAACGCTGAAAAAATCAGGTAACTATGCGAGGGAAGGTAATGGCTCAGAGGATTCCAAACCGAGGGGAAACAAAAAAATGGCCAACGGCGACAGCGATGTGATTGTCATTGACGACGATGAATTACAAAATCAGTCCATAGCGAACAGTTCGAGCAATGGACGCGTTGTAAAGAATCCTTACAAAAAGCAGCCAAGCAATCATTCTACAGCTGTCAAGAATGGTGAACGGAATCGGTCTAATGCTAATGGAAATGGAGAGAAGAATGCACATCCAATACAGAATCCCTACAAAAAGAAACGAAAGACTGCTGGAGCAAATAGTAACTCAAATTGTTCAATGCGAAAACCAAAGGATCAACCCCAGAAAACCCAACTCAAAAATCCGCCGAGACAAAGAGAATTGCAAGCAGGGCTTGTTTTCGAAGAGGATGTGGATCACATTCAACACAATTTGCATTCCGATCAAGCCTCTGCATCTTTGAAACAATCAACATTCGGGGGGAAATCATCTTCGGCGAAGCGCAGTGCTTCGAAAGGAGACAATTATTCATCTGGAGGAGACAGTGAGGATGATAGTCGTCTGACAACTCTTTCGTCGGCTCGGGCATATGCCCAGCATCAATTCACAACTCGTCTAGCGCACAATCTCCCGCCAATACTTTACCATGACCCAGATTTTGTCGCAGGCTGCCCTGCAACCATTGATGGCAGTGCCAAGAGCAGTAAATCCGACAATCACAACCCTATATCAATCGCGCCACCAAAATGCAAATGCCGTCCACCGAGACCATGTACTCTGTCGTACTCATCCAAACTTGGTCCAAATTATGATAGACCTTTTTACTGCTGCCAAAAGGGCAGAAATAGTGGATGCAACTTCTTTTCCTGGGCCTTCACCTCACATATGATCCATTGGTATAGATTTGGTCCTCATAATGGTCATGTATTGGTCAAACCTAACCGGGGTTACAGCGCTGAAGATTTAGTGCAGGGTAAGGTGGGCGATTGCTGGTTTTTGAGCGCTTTGGCAGTAGTGGCGGAAAGAGATGATCTTATTGGCCGTTTGATTGGATCAAACTCACCGATACATGGTGGCACTGAAACAAAAGCTTTCGCACAGACTGGTACTAGCGATAATTATGGAGTGATAGAGGTGAAACTTTTCGTCGATGGATACTGGAAGACGGTTGTCATTGATGACTTCCTTCCCTGTCTTATAGACCAAGAGAGCGAGAAGGAAGAAGAAAACAACATTCAATTAGCTCTAAAACAGAGCTTAGAAGATGCTGGAATCGACTCCAAATGGCATACGAAGGCAATTGATTCAAACAAAAAAGGCAAAGAGCACAGAAACTCAAGTAAATTTGATCGAAGGTCTATATCCGATAGCTGCCGTCGGGTGCTCAACGAAATCAACCAATTCTTAGATCACGATCGATTTAGCAAAGATCCATCCTATCGCTCGAACCCTCGTTCTTCCTTCGTAGGCCGCTGCTCACAACCTCTGGATAGAAATGTCTTGACTTCCGACCTTGCCTACTCGAAGGCACGACACAATCAATTATGGGTTCCGTTTGTTGAGAAAGCATATGCAAAAATTCATGGTATGTATTTTCTCTTCCTTTTGGCTTACTTATTTAATGACAACTGTTTACGCTTACGCTTGCGCTTTTTGAGCAGGTAGTTATCGGGCGATTTCCGGGGGCCACGTCGAAGAGGCGTTTCTCGATTTGACAGGCGCGCCAACGTCTGTATATAATTTTGACCATCAAGACTTTAATCCGCGTCATTTTTGGAGTGAGTTAATGAAATTTCGTTCGCAGCGATTACCGATGGGTTGTGGTACTTCAACCTCACAAGGTGGAATAGTTGGCATGCATGCCTACAGTATCTTAGATGTGCAGGAAGTGAGGAATGTTGGCCTTGATTTCTTCCGTGATAAGTTAGCGCAAGGCACGCTGGGAAATGTCAGTGGCTTTACTGAATTAGACGGCACAGTTCGTTTACTTCGAATTCGCAACCCTCACGGTCAAGGTGAATGGAAGGGAGAATTCAGCGACAAATCAGATGCGTGGGAGAGTTTGATGGCAAACAAAAATGTATGTTGGAAACAATCAAAGGGCATGGTCGATCTAACTGCACCCCAAAGTCCTGAGCTCAAACGAAGCATGGTCAACGATGGGACGTTTTGGATAGATTACGATAGCTTCCTTATGGGATTCTCCAATGTCGATGTTGTGCTAGCATTCAAAGGAAATCATGCCAAAAGCTTTGGTTCTAGTTTTCCTATAAAAACTAGCAACCACAGATGTACAAACGCCTTTGAATTAAGCGTTATCGGTCGACAGCCAGGAGAGGAAGGCCCTGGCAATGAATCTGTGGAGGTGTTTGTAATGATAATTCAGAAAACTAAACGAGGTGCCTCTCTTGGTAGAGCTGATAGGAAGAAAAGCTACAAGGCATGCGATGTAGGAATTCTTGTGGGTGAACATTCAAGCACAATTGTGAATGGTCAAGTAGAATTGAGTGCTGTGGGTGGGAGATTTTTTGGGATGAACAGAAATGGGCATATTCGGCTAGTTTTGGACCGCAGCCAACCTGATATGAAGTTGATTGTCATGCCTGTATCTTTTGGCCATCCGAGTGCTACAGATGAAGAACGAAGTTTTGTTGTGCGCGTTGTCTCGGACTCACCGCTCTTAGTTCGAGAACTGCAAGCACCACCAAAGATGAATGAAGTTATCCAACAGTTCATTTTTGGAAAAGTCATGTCTCTCAGAAATGCTGGTACCTCACGGCACGTTGGTACACAGCGCACGAAGACTATACTGATGGAATGCATGGCCAATAAAACCTATCTCTTCAAGATTCTCCGAATAGACTGTCTCGCTGGTGGCGGCGGAACTGTATTATTATATCTGATAGTTAACGACGAAAGCCTCTCCCAGATGAATTCTTCTCAGAAGTCAGAAGCAATTTCATTTTCAATAGAAATCAACTGTAGAGGGATGATTTGCAGAACCACCAATGGCTTAGTGAGTCATGAAGTCGTATCCAAAGGCAAGAAGTTTGAAGCGGCGTGGCGGCGTTTTTCACTAAACTTCGCCGGAGAAAACAAAACTAGGTTGTTGGCAGCTGTTGTACAGGGCGGCCAAGACTACCAAATGGGGTCAATTAAATGCAGCTCTAGTTCGCTTGGGCAAGCTGCAGATTCTGATAGCAATGGGCCAATGTCGAAGTACATAACTTCACAGAAACGCGCCAACCCTGGCACCGCAAAGGACAAAGGACACTTCACAAATTACGAAGAATATGGGTTGTATGCGTCTGTTGAAACGCCACCCACTATGCTCAAAAGTGAATGTATAGATCTTTCATCGACTCTCCAAAATAACACGACAAAGCCAATTGAAGGAATTGATCAAAACCTTGATGCCGCAATAATGGCATCCATCACAGAGACTAAGGGTGGTGGTGGCAAAGGAAACAATGCCATAGGAACTCAGAGTTCCTTTACACAAGACATCGAGAAGGCAATTGCATTGTCGTTGAAAGATTAATAACACTATTACAAACTTCTATGAATTGCATTCAACTCTTCATGTAGCTTGGTTCCATAGGCAAGCCGCATGCACTCATCCTTCTCCTTGATTTTTGCGTCGTCAGGAGCCTTGTGTATACGTGGAAGATCAGAAAAATCCTTGACGAGCTCGATCAAATCCAGGCTCCCCCATTCTTCAGTTGGAATATTTCCCCGCAGCAAATAATAGATTAAGGCTCGGGCTGCGCAATTCATACCAGCAGCCTCTGGTCCAATATATTCTCCGTCATCGGCTGCTTTCTGCCAAATGGACTTAGCAAGGTTCTTGTCCAATGGATTCTGCATTCCGCTAACAGCCTTAAAAATGTCATTCACCGCACGAGATGGCATCTCAATGTTTCTACTGAAACCAAAGTCATTGCCATCGTCGCCACCCTCCGTGGCATATCGAACAGTTGCCAATATAACCTTAGCACGCCGCTCAACGGACATATTAATCCACGGGGCTACATTATCATCATCGTGAGGCTTCGCAGCAATTTCGCCCAGATGTTTGAGCAACTTGACCGAATACTGGGCACTACCAGCCTTTTCTAACAGCTCCGACATGGAGGTTATTACCGCACTATCAAAAGATAGACCAGGGACCAGCTCGTGCTTTCTACAGAGGGATTCACAACCCAACATGCCATTTTCTTCATAATACTCAATCGATGTGAGGGCAAGAGATGCAGCTGGAGCCATGGCATCCCCACACGAGGCCAATACAATTTTGTCTGTCCACAATGTCATGGCTCTGCGAAGGGCGGCCGTGGACAGGAGACTTTCAGCAGACTTGCCCCGTGGATCGCCTCCTCGCAACTTGCCGCGTCCGTCATGCCACGAAGTTGAAGAAAGCTGCCCGTGAATAGCGCAGGCAACTATCAAATTGAAGTAAAGATAGCAGTAGCTCATAGAGGACGGTTGTTCCCCCCACGAAGTGTCATCAAGAGCATCATACGTATCGCAAGTTTTCCTCAACGCCTCCCTCTCAGCTTCGTTCTCAATGCCATCGATGTAATCATCGGACGGGCGTCCATTATACTTGGCAAGTTGATACTTGACCAGTCTCGTCTTGACATTGAGTAAGTCTTCCTCGTCACCAAAGAGTAGCTGAGCCATGTGAGGACTCGCAGCGATCGCCATCATATAATCACCGGGATGGAAAATGAGACCACGTGCCTGGCCATGAAGATCGAGGGCTGCCTCCTGGGATCTATCATCATTATCATCAAATAGCACTCGCAGCCGCTTCATGTGATGATAGGTCTCCGGCCCACCATCCCTATTTACGAGAGACGTATAAAGGGCTTCGCTGCACTGATCTAAAGAAAATCCCGCAATGTTTCTGATAGCCGCGTCATCGAGCAATTTGCAGCACTTTTTGTGTCTCTTCCAGTGTTTCTTCTGGGCGTCTTGGTCTTGGTAAAATATTCCTTTACAGCCCCTACAGCGACGGAGAGATGATCCGTTGTAATTCAGGAACGGGTCTGGTGTGCCCTCGCTGACGAGCGAGTATCCGCAGACTTCATGTGTGCTCATTGTTGATTGTTGGTTGTGGGGAGGATGCGGAGGATGTGGGTGTGGGTGTGGGATGTCGACCAGGTAGATAACCGCAATACCTAAATGAAAGTTGTGATCAGATGGAGGAGGTTTGAGTTTGATCAGTCATGGCATGGTCAAGAACAATGAGACATATTTCCTTTTCTGGAATGCGGATTCATCGTGGGTGGAGGTTTGTTGGTGCGATACGAGCCACGAAACATGCGAAAGAAAAGGGATCACTGATCACTGCCATGCCATTCTCTCATGATCTCATGATTGATGTTGTCATGATGTCGTCTTCTTGCTTCTCTTGCTCAACAAAAATCCAAGATCGAATCCGATTCGAAATCGTTTCGTTGTGTTTTTTCATTATTTATGCCCTCCAAAGGTGGCGCGTCTTTTATTATTAATTCCTATGTACAAGTGGCTTCACATAATATTAGGCGTAATAAATTCAGATAAATTCCTGTAAATTCAATAGATCTTCCATCAAGACATCAACCTACCTCAACCTCCTACTAAACATCAAATTCCGCCTCCCCACTCCCCACCCCCCATCAACCACATCCCACATCTGCAGCATGATGACAGCAAGCAAGGCTACAATAGAGAGGTTGAGATAGAGTAGTCTGGAGAGAGAGAAAGAGAGGAACGAGAGGCAGAGCACGAGGCGCAGCTGGCACCCCTACACCAGCGATTGGTTTGATCGACCACGACCTACCACACGACGCCAATGTCTACAAGAATAGTAATTGTAATTTGTTGAGGGAGCACAATAACATTTGAATTTGACGATGAAAACAATTCCGGCCGAAATACTCTCCATCTCTGCACTAGAGCTTTCGCGACGCTTGCATTCAAGAGAAATCACAGCAGTGGATCTTCTTAAAACAACGCTTGATCGCATTGAAAATGTCAATCCTAAAGTTAACGCGATTATTGCTCTTCGCAACGGTAAGAAGAAGACGACTAAAAGATATTTGGTGAAGTACATTATTTATGTTAAATCACTCCCTCTCGCTTTCCATCCAATTATAGATCGCGAGAGTCTTTTACAAGAAGCTTTAGATGCTGACTTTGATCTAGACTCTGCAGCTGGCACTGATCGTGATAAACAACCTGTCGGCTGGCTACGAGGGATACCTCTTGCTATCAAAGATTTGGAAAATGCTAAAGGTTTACCCACAACGAGAGGTTGTCCATTGTTTGCCCAGCAATCAGAAGATGAAGACGAATGCTCGTACAAATTTGACAATTGGAAGTATGAGAATGAAGTGGAAGATGAGCCATTCGTGAGGCGTTTGAGAGATGCAGGTGCAATCATCATTGGCAAGACAAATGGTAAGACTTCCAATTGAGTATCAACATAATTTATGAAGGACCTCCACTCTGACAGATGATTTTTTTCTTATTCTTGTCAACCAGTTCCCGAGTTAGGCATGGGATGCCATTCATATAACACAATACATGGCACAACTCGAAATCCTTACAATTTATCTCTTTCTGCTGGCGGAAGCAGTGGAGGTGCAGCAGCAGCACTAGGTAAATCATATCTTGCGCAATAGATGCATACTTGGACCATTTACACCACTTCTCCAACTCTCGTCGTTGCTGTATATTGT
>JAZGVS010000608.1:0-13268 GCA_037356235.1 Bacterosira constricta
GATAGTATTGCATAATATATTAATGATGAGTTGGTGCAAAGGGCGATGGAGTCAGATAGCAGTGTCTCGCCAAACAATTCTGAAGCTGACGAGAGCAGTGTCTCAGCTCATCCTTCAAATAACAATTCTTCTGAAGCTAAGAGTGATAGTGATGATGATGAGAGTTTTGGGCCAGTGAAGAGAAGAACTATACAACTGAACAGAGAGGCAAACAACGGAGAATGGGAAGATTTTGTGAACGATGATGAGAATGATGACTATGAGGCTTTCCAAGCCAACAACTCAAATGTTGAATTCAAGGATGGAAGTGATGACGATAGCAGTGCCACTGGTTGGAGTCTTGCAAGCAACAAGAATGAAGAAGTAGAATCAATTTCACCAGAAGAAGATGAAGGAGAGGGTGTTGTCAACTCAGAATTCACTCTTTATAGTTCCAAGAATGGCCACCATTTGCAACACATGAACAATGGCCAATCAGAAGATGTTGAACTCTTCTTAGATCCATTTCTACGCAATTACCGAGGGGATATGTTCAACAATCTAATGACAAGCGAGGCTGAAGAGTTGATACCTATTGTTGACATCAAATTTGTTTGGTTGTGTCTTGATGAGATTGGAGCTCCAAAATCATGGTCGGGAAAAAAGGCCCGACGTGAGTTACTTGCTTGGATTAAGATGGAAGATCATGTCAGACCATTGGCATTCAAGTCCAAGCATCAGATGAAAACCATTGCATTGGAGAAGGGTTTTACAATCAATGGAACATTGAAAGCGGATGATTATCGTGTGAAGCTTGCCCAAGCACTCAATGGACAAGATGGTGGAGAGGA
The DNA here is from genome assembly GCA_037356235.1 of Bacterosira constricta. Classification (NCBI taxonomy): domain Eukaryota; phylum Bacillariophyta; class Thalassiosirophyceae; order Thalassiosirales; family Thalassiosiraceae; genus Bacterosira; species Bacterosira constricta. Next base: position 831 of record JAZGVS010000608.1, read on the forward strand.
GGCAGTTGAATCTTTTTAGATGATTTATTAATGAAGGCAATACTAGAACCTTCTTTCATGAAGTCACTCAAGACTGTCAGCGAGGAATGCCAATCGAAGTATGCATTGATGGGACAACGGCTTGAGAAATCAGTACACGACATTTGCCAAGAGCGGCTTGGAATTAGGACAGAGGTGATTATTGCAACAGCAAGAATTCTGCTCAATATTGGAGTTGTTATTCATCGCTGCAACCAAATAATGCTCACATCCAAAGACCCATCAGAGTAGATACCTACAATCAATACGCGAATTGTTCTGGTGCCGGAATTGGGGGGGGGCGGGGCAGTATCAACTAGTCGTGGATACTATGATATGAATTCCTAACTCTAACAACTAGTCGTGGATACTTTGATATGAATTCCTTAACACGTGCGATCTATTACGCGTCCTTCATCTAAATTATTCCAAAGAATCGGCATCCATCTCTGGCATCAGCAGAGATCAGAACAAAAAATCAGCAAACGAATTGGATACGAGCGACGACACCTCACTTTTCACTTGACGCTTCAATGACAATGGGAATTTCTGGCGTCAGTGCTGATATTCTGTTCCCACATCATGCTAGACACTGACGGCGTTGTGCTCTCAATTCATAAAAAGCATCTAACCCAAAAGAAAAGTGACTAAAAACCGAAAGCGAAGGAAATCGCGCGTTCACAGTTCACAGTTCACACTCTTCCTGGTTCACACATCTCTTTCTCAATCAGTCATTGGGAACGGGATTACTAAACCTCTAGATCTAGATCTAGATCATGTCCTTTTCATCAAGAAGGAGGAACTATTTGCTAACGCCCCATCGCCGAGATGGGCTCATTGAAGCGTGAGTGCTGCCAATCTAAAATTCATCAGGCACACATGACAAAAACCCCATATTCGCTCACATGACACTAATTTGATTCATTTGATTCACTACAGCATGAAAACCATGCTCATGCACAGCTTCGTCCTAGACGCGCTCGACACCACCGGAGCCGACACCTTTTCTCACTTTGAAATGCTAATCGATGAACACCGCAAAATGACAAATCAGTTATTGGACGATATTAACTCCAATCCCAACATTCAAATGAATGTCAGTTCCTCCGCCATTAGTTCACAATCGCAGCCAATACCCAACATGGTCGTACCATCAAGACTCAAACAACTTGTACCAGGCACCGGGACATTTTACACGAGATTACCACTCCGTAAAGCCTTCGAAGCGTACAATGCAAAATATGGAATAACCAAACGTCGATACATTTGTATTTCCTTTAATGAGATACGGCACATTTTGAATCTGGCACAGATTATTGCCATGATGAATCCTTATTCGGAACCGGGTGATGTTGGACCACGTATTTCTTTGTTGTCGGGGATGAAAAGTGTTAGTGTTGGTGGTGATGGAGTGGGAAATAATGGAGGAGGAGGGGAACGAAGAATCGGGGAACGAAGAATCGAACGACAGAGCGTGACTGATGCAAGGGCTTTGGAAGCATGGGCGAGTATGACGGATACACCCCGAAAGGAAAACGATGACAACGACACATCGAATGAAAGCATTAGCAAAGAAGAGGTTGGCACGATCAAGGAGCAGCAATTATCACGATCACGGAAACCTCTTGAAACACGAGATCGTTCTGATAGTTGTGCCATAGAAGAAACTTTGTCGCTACTCCCGACACGTACGACCCTCACTGGTCCGAAACTCATTTGCTTTGACGGAGATCAGACACTCTACTCGGATGGTGACAACTTTGAAAAGAATCCGAAATTGGCAAAGTACCTGTACCTACTGCTAAAGCATGGCGTGACAATTGCCGTCGTGACTGCGGCAGGGTACGAATACCAATCCGACAAGTATGAATTGCGACTGAGCGGATTATTAGCCTACTTCAAAGAGCGAGGCCTCGAGGGCGAAGACTTGGAGCGGTTCTACATCTTTGGGGGAGAATGCAACTATTTGTTACGACTGGGAAATGACTACAAACTACACCCTGTTCGGGAGGACGGGCCGGGCGGGTGGGTGATTTCCACCAAGCACTTGCCGGAATCTCCGGGCAATTGGTCCGCAGTGGAAGTCGAAACCATTCTTGATAGGGCCGAGGCTTGTTTCCAATCATCGCTCGAGGATCAGAATATGCGTGGCTTCATTATTCGAAAGAAACGATCGGTGGGGCTTATTCCAAAGGCGGATGAGAAGATTCCACGGGAAGCCCTAGACGAGACCGTGCTAAGGATTCAAACGGAGTTGGAGGAGGCCAAGGTAGCTTTGCCATTTTGTGCCTTTAATGGAGGTCGCGATGCGTGGGTAGATGTGGGAAATAAGCGGGTGGGAGTCCAGGTGCTTCAATCTTATCTTGGGATACCTGCCGAGGAGACGCTGCATATAGGGGATCAATGTGAGTTTGTTATCGTCTTGTTTGTTTTATTTAGATTGCTGTTTATGATTTCACTCATCCAATTTGTTTTTTCAGTCTTGAATACTGGCAACGACTTTGCAGCGAGGACAGTTTGCCCGTGTGTTTGGATAACATCGCCAGAGGAGACAGCGTACATTTTGAAGTCGATTCTGAGATTGGCGGGCGTTCCACTAATGGCATTGATAAATCCCTTGACGGGAGAGAAAAACACAAATGGTCAGCCGGAAGAGAAAGCAGGGAAGAAGGTAGACTTTGAGGAAGCGGGAAGGAGGTCCAGTAGGGTTATGATGAATGTATATACAGGAGAATACATTGGCAAAATAGCAAATTAAATCATCTTGCTGAGACAAGTTCAACATATATTATCTTCAATAAGACAATCTTATGCGCTGAAGGCAAAATTTTAGCATTTGACTGACACCGTGAGAGGAAGATGACCAGTGGGCGATGTTTTTGACCATTGCAGTGATTGGAGAATAGTTGACCATGCGCATTGGCTTCCGGTAGCATACTAACCCAAACGACAACGAATTCAAGACGATGTGGCTGTGCCTTTGTACTCAGCAGCTATACAGTTCAGGGAATCAGCTCGCAGAGTTTATCTCACATATTATTGTATGTAGCATGACGCAACAATAGATGGATAGGTACCCTAGCCTGGAAAATTGTTTTACTTTTACTTGTTTTACATGACACTATTACGAGTACATGCTGTCCATTATTTGTAAATAGTGTCCCTGTCAGACTAGCATTGAGAATTGTCCCACTCATGGCAGTCCAATAGTTGCATGAAAACTCGTGAAATGATCAAACTTTTTGGCTATTTTGAAAAATCAAATGGGACCACTCCATTGCTTGATGAACAATGAGGTCCCACATAAATTGCATGGATCTCGTGCTCTCTTCTGTGCCAAATCAATTGACCCCTTGCAGCGAATTAACAATGAAATATTCAGAATTCCCAAAACTTGCACAGCCCTAATCTGGGTCTCAGTCACTGCATTGGCAAACAAATTTCTTTTGGGAAATCTTCTTCCAAATGAGAACATATTCGTCATTGTCGTCCGTATAAGGTGCCGCAGCCGCAGCCAGGCGCCGTTCACTGTATCACTGGTAATCCTTGAAACAACTTTGATCATACTATTCCTATTCGCTACGGTGACCATTTTAATAGGGGCGCAGGATGAAGCCCTTCTCCTTTTACTTTCACCATCCAGCCATTTCTTGGTGGCAGATCCGCATTGTCGCGAATGATGTAAAAATGAGTTGTCGGTGTGCTAATACACCAAAATTTTGACCCTTTTGACCCTTTGATTGATTGACGATGAATTAAGAAACTTGCTGCCTCTTGTTTCCATTTTCCTTTTTTCAGATATGCTGGAACACCATCGTATCGCAGATCCATTCTCGAATAACTTCCGTTTACTTCAGACAGTCCGCAGCCCTCGATGATGATTGTTTTGACAACTGAATTGGCGCTTGCTTCCGACGATCCATCTCCTTCAGAAACTGTGCCTATTATCCTTCGTCTCTGATCTGCAGCATTTTTATTATCGGTGCGTTTTGATGCAATGGCAATGCTGAATCGAAGTCGAGGAGCAGGCATCTTGCCAGTCGTCACCGGATGCCAAATTCCTAGGACCAGGGGGAACTCAGTTCCACCAATGAGGGATTTGTAGAGAGGAGAGGTAGGACGTGAGCCACTGATCCGACTGGGTCCAATATACCAAAATCCGTTGTTTCGATACATTACAAATTCCACTGTCGCTCCCTTCCAAAGTCCTTCTGTGCAATACGATGGGACACCATCATGGATTCTTTCTGCCATTCTTTTATATGTGCCATTGACCTGAGGTGTTCCAGCCCCTTCTAAAATAATAGTTGATTGACAATCATCTGTGCTGTTAGCTACGTTCGCCCCCTCATGATCGGCTTCTTGATCATCGACGCCGTTACGATTATCATCCAACCGACGTATAACGGTTGCGGTTTCCCCAATCGACGCACTCTTTGCTTCAGCTTCAGGCGACAATGACACTACTTTCCTCTTTTTCGTATGGCACACTACTTTCCTCTTTTTCTTTTTCGTATGGCTGTCATGCTCTGGTGTATCTGGCTCGTCATCGATGGCAATGACTTCCCATCTCTTCTCGGCCTCTGCCAAAAGCTTCTCCGCTGCCTCTACTTCTCGCTCGGAGTACTCAAGCTGCGATTGAGCGTCTTTCCTAGTCTTTTTCGCCAACTTTTCTGTCGCCCTGGCGGACTCGAGCGTTTTGGATGCGGATGACGCATGCACTTTGGCCGCAGAGAGGCGCTGCTTCGCCGCATCCATTTCGTAGTGTCCTTCTGCTGCTGTCATGGTGCAATGGTCTGGGAGCTGGGAGGTCCGAGCGAGGTGGTTCGTTCGTGGTTCGTGGAGGTTCGTGGAGAGGATAAGATAGTTATTGTACCTACTTCTACATATTAATATTACTATGCTCTATTTTCTCAGCAGTTGGGAGTAACCCAATATTTCGTTGTTAGTCTGGCCGTCGTTTATAGAATTAAAGGGTGAAACAACTACTAGCATCACTCTTTCGTCTAAATTAGTTTCGAACTACCGAAGCTCAAACTTGGCGCGGCTGCCTGGCGGGAAGGTCATTTTTATCATGGTGCACCGAGAAACAAATGACCGACCAAAGACCATAATGTAAGACACCGAAGATAAAATTATGGATGGGATCCACTCCCTTGGCTCGTGGCTCAAAAAGATTTCGAGATTTTAATGGGGAAGAGATATCAATGAGCTTTTTTATGTGAATTAACGTGAGGAATATCCCTCGGGTAGATCAGTTCGTTTCTTTGGGGGAAATCATGTCAAACAATGGAGAAGACAGCATACGGATTGATCCAACACGAATGCCCCACACGCTTCTTACTACAGACTTATTACGGCAGTCAGTCCAATGACGGTTATTACGGCAGTCAGTCCAATGACGGTACCGCAAGAGAGTGTACATAATTTTCGTATCATGTGAAAATAAATCAGTCAAGCTACCTATGTGTTGTCTAAATCGCCCTTCTATTTGCAGGTGTGAAGATATCTTATGTGTGGTATTCATAAAGCAAATTCAAGCAAAAACCAATACCTATGACTGGAGACCAGATTGAGCAGCTTGGGTCCAATCGTTGGAATACGCTGAGTTGTTACTTTTCCCTCTGTCTTACTTGGGATGGAAACTCCATGATGAATAAATCAAAACAGGATAGAAGATAAAGTTTATGCATAAATCTTGCCGATAGTAGTAATGAAAAGAGGAGAGATCGTCGACCAATTCGGTAATAATTTTGATTGTTGTGTGCTATTTTTGCAGATGTCTCTCTCTCTCTTTCTTCAGTTTTTATCGCACAAGCTCAAGCAAGTCCCCCATCATCACTTCCTCAGATGTTGGATCTTGACTCTTCAAAAATGCAAAAGCACTTTCTGCCAATTGCTCGTGCACATCCAAAGGATTAGCGGGTCCTGCCGCTGGAATTACAAGTGAAAGTGGTCTCATGACCAATCTAGGAGCCCAAAGCGGAGCATCGACAAAGTTCCCGTGAAAACAGCCGTGTACATGCAATGTCGAATCGCCATATCGAACATTGTCTCTATTATACTCATCGGAGACATAGGTTATCGTTGGTATTTTGCTTTTGGCACCGTTGGGAGGCAGCATGCCATATCCCATGCCCAATGCAGGATCATGAAGAATGAGTCTTTCAATATTGGATTTGTCCGATGCACCATTGGCTGCCATCACTGCCGAAGGCGCTCCATAGCTGTGTCCCCCAAGCATAATGGTTCCAACTGTTGTTTCATTGTAGCGACGTCCGATTTCCTTTGGTAAAAACTCTGCTGCTTCCAGCATTTCTGACGCCCTCCTTAAGAGCTGCTGCCTCCCTGTCATGAAATACTCATTGAATCTACGTTCATACCCGTCCTCCAACACGGTGGAGGATGCAGTTCCATCGGTATGTTCTAATGCTGCCACAATCATTCCCTTGGACGCCATTGTTCGAAAGAAATAAGTGGCCATGTCCATATTACCACCATATCCATGACTGTACACCATCATCGGCAGTGGATTGTTCGTATTCGAAGTATCAATCATGGGTGCATCTTGAATGCATCCACTGGAAGCATCGGCCAAATGACCAAGGAGGAACGAAAGACCAAGCTGTCGAAAGCCCACGAGAGCTGCCATGCCATCGGATGTTTGTCGGCCGTCTGATAGGTATGGAGCCATATTATTGCTGCCAATATCGTGTGATTGAGCAGATGTCTCTGTAAAGTTTGTTGGGTAGAACAATCGTACACGTGTACCCGATGGCAGTCGCAGTACGCAACTCCCCACAGAAACAGAAGAATCGATAGATGGCATACGAGGTTGATTGATGACCGATACGGCAGCGCCAGTTCGGAATGATGCGAAGAAAGCAGCGGGGTAGGAGATGGCATTGGGGATTGAAGCATGATGATATGCTTCTATTATGGGGGCAAGTGGTGCGAATGCATTGGCATTGTTCGAGAAATGGAGCAGCATTAGTGCCGCTGCTATCGCTGGGAGCAGCCTCTGGATAATCGGGCGGCTTAACTGGTACATGGCTGGGTCACTTCTTGGAGATATATGATACACAGTATCAGCGCACACAGTGACAAGTTACAGACTTTTGCTATTGGATTGTGCGAGATGTGAGGTCTGGAGATACAGTTGTACAACATCATCGCAGGCCATGGCCGTGGCCATGGTCAACATGTCTTTATGTTATTATTATTTACTGAGTCAGGGCTGAGTCAGTGGAGTTGGAGTAGGAAGTAATGGGGCCAGCTAGCATCAATAAATATTAAAGAGAAACACACATGAGGTAGGTAGGCTCAGTGTATGTAGTGGAGATAGTTATATTTTGCCTATCTAGATATTCCTATCTGAATGATGAATCTCTATTACTTTTGTAAAAATGTGTTTTGGATAAAGAAGTACGATACGATAATATATATAGATTATTGTCAGGAATATGACATTATTTCACTTTTGGCCAGATGGAAGATTTAGGTATATATGCGAGTACAAAAGGTAATGAATCCGAACTTCCCGATTCCCGACCCCAAATTGAATCTCTCCTTGCTCCTTGCTCCGCTCTCACGATTCACGATACCTACTAGATACCTCTCACTCTCACTCTCAATCTCAATAAAGCTCAATAATATTATCTGTCACTCTCACCATCACCATATCTCTCCTCGCCCTACCCTGGCTCTTCCCCGCCCTTCCCTTCGAACCAACATGAAAATCGTCACAGCTCTACCTGGCAAACTTAATCTNTCTCTGTAGCGTTCAACGAAACAGGGCAAGCAGAGGTGCGCGGTGCAATTATCAGGACAATCCTACCGACATGCACCTTCAAAGATGAAGTTCAACTTGAAGATGTCATTGTTACGATTGATGGAAAGTACGTAACCAAGTTTGCCGATTTAAAGGATGGAGAAAATCGAGTGCGCCAGTTGGGTATTTTCACCGTGGCGGATAGATCGTCAGCCAAGAAAGTGGGCAAGCGCAAGCATGGTGATATACATATGGAGAGCAATGATGTTGTGGCCGAACAAGCTGAAGGTGATACGTCTGAAAACGGCAGAAGGAAACACGCAACGAGCTACGAGCACCTCAAAGAAGATTCGGGCAAAGAAAAGCCATCCGATGATGAATCGTTCTCGTGGACGTCAGATGATGGTGCCGAAGTGGGCAAAATGGCAACGGGTGGTAACCCATCATTTGCAATCCAACAATGTTCATCTATGCGACAGCTAGAAAAACATGTCACGTATCTTGAGGAAATCATAAGAAGCAAAAATGATGAACTGCAGCACGCAAAAGACCAAATGGAATATCTAGCAACACGATGTAGTGTGCAAGAATGCAATAGTAAAGCACAGCGGGGGGGGATATGCGAAAAACACGGAGGCAAACGTGCACTATGCACTGTGGAAGGCTGTACAAATGTTTCCAAATCACAAGGACTATGCCCCCGTCATGATCCAGCCATGCGCTGCATAGTAGAGGGGTGTACTACTACTGCCAGAGTGCAGGGAGAAAAATGTCTCAAGCATCAAGATGTAAAACCCAATTACTACTACTGCAAAGTTGAGGGATGCACTAAAAAGTCTCAGAAAGCAGGATTATGCGCTCGGCATGGAGCACCGATACCAAGATGTAGTGTCGAGGGGTGCGCTAGTTATGCAAAGAAGGGGGGTTTTTGTGTTAGGCATTTTGAAGAGAAATCATTAGTGACAGAAACAGAAGCAGAAATCCGCGAACCAACTTTGTCTGAGAGAAGAGAAGGAAAAGAGATAATGAATGCTTTGTGTCTTGAATGAATTGGATGTTTGCCAGCCATCACCAGCAGGTATGGATTCATTGTGATGCCTCCCCTCAGAAGAGTCACTTGATGGCATGTGAGGTTGATTGATAACTAAAACGGCAGCGCCAGTTCGGAATAATGCGACGAAAGGAGTGTGGTAGGATATCATATTGGGGATTGCAGTTTGATTGTATGCTTCTATTAATATTCTCGCGAGTGGTAAGAATGATGCATCGGCATATCGGCATTGTTGCCGCTACTGCTGATTGAAGCAACCTCTTAACAATGCGACAAAATTTTGGAGCTACGATGCTATTGGATAGTTCTAGATGTGAAGTGCATCGCGTAGAGGGATAAAATATCGTGTCCATGCCATCGAGGGACATGTTCCGTGGTCAACGTGTGTTACTTTACACTTGTTTTGCCGCTCTGCCTGAAAGATTTACTGTGACTACTTATTTAAATGATGTATCTACTCCTTTTGAAAAAGTGTAGTTTCAACTCTTTGATAGAGAATAATATGTCTGCCTATTTATTCTATATCTTTCAGGATTATGACATCATTCTTCATTATTTGATGCCAGGAGTTCTGGCTTCAGCAAAAAGAGAGCAGCAACAGCCGATAAGCTATGCGCAGAGCTCCTCTGGGTTTGCATCAATTCAACTGCTGGGCTAAAAATCAGAACATGCCAACTTTGTGCTCTCAGAAGTACCAGAAATAAATGGTCTTCTTCCCAACAATAATCTGAATTTCGACCATGGCGAGATGTAATTTTCTCACTGATTTTGTTACTGCGTACATCCAAGCTTGTAGGTGGGGTTTCTGAGGAACAAATTAATCTCTCACAACACTCACTGCTGTACTGCAACCTACTGCTTGTTTGGCCAACCATTGGGGACTTGAAGGAAGATTCAGCCATCGATAACTTAGCTTTCGCTAAAACTATACGTACGCAGTTGCATTTCATATCCATGAAATCCTTTTGCGCCACGATGCATCGTGGCGCTCTGCTCCTTGTCAGAATTCTTTGACCGTGATGATGAACAAATCAATCTCTACCGACAGGGTAGACTTTTGATAAACTCCTGCTCGACACTACTGTGGCGCCCCTCCATGGCACCAATCTCCGCGCCTGTGCTGATGTTGTTGCTGCTGCTATCAACAGGTTCTGATTCTGCCCCTGTGCCCATCAGCCTCATCAGAATAGCTGCAGCTACAATGTCAGCAATCTCATCTGCAACCGTGGGAACTATGCCTACAAGGCCTTTAAATTATTTGGCGTTGATCGTCCTTGACCGTGTAGCTAAAAAAAATCTTGCGTGTCCAAACTCCCTTTGTCATCCCATGCATGGATCAACTGGTGGGAGCCTTGATACCAACCCTTCGAAGTCACCTCCGTCTTCTAACCTCCGCCAAGGACCGTCACAACAGTCACGGAATAGTAGCAAATTCCGATAAAAATGGTGTTACTTGGACGTGGTCAACATTATCCTCGTGTGATATCAGACTCACTCTGAAAGGGGGGTGGGATCCATCCCAAAACTCTCCCGGTGAGGGAAGTGACCAATTTTGCGAAATCGCAAACCGGGGAGGGGTGGTAACTGAGGATACTTCCGGTCATTTGCAATTGAAATTCCCAATAAAGCAATCACTACCAGCCGTCAGAAAATCTTCTCTGTCTCCAGCAGCTACTCCCTTTCAGTACGTGTCTCACGGCTGCGAATCCAACTCGAACTCCCCAAATTCCTCAAATGCCAATCATGTCCAACCTTCAGTATCAATGGCAGCCATCCCTTTTCAGTATCCACCGTATGTCAAAAATCCATTACAATCATCTCTTTCCTTAACGGCAGCCCCATTTCAGTACGCGCCAAGTGGTGGAAATATCAACCATACAAATACTGCTAAATCTTCCTTGAACCCAGGGGCACTTCCATTTCAGTACACAGCTAGCAGATGTGATCCCAGTGCCCGTGCATCGTTGCGATATTCCCTACACTCAGTAGCCTCTATCTCTCATCCCACCAAGCATACCTTCCATCAATTATCCAGATCTATCACAGCCCCTGCCAGCCAGCGCATGCCCATCACTCAGGGGAAGAAGACCCCAGCATCAAGCAAGCCAAATTCCCTTCAGCAGATGGTAGAAAATCCAGTGGCATCAACAAACAATTCATCATCTGACATTGATTGTAACAACAATAGTGCAAGCAGCCATAAACTCCAACAGCAGCATCATCACCGTCATGTCCATTTTCCACCAGAGTCCTCACTCATCACAGCCACCCATATTCGTCCACGTACCCAGGCCCGTGACAAACCTACACTGTATTACTCAAAATCGGACCTGAGAGGATTTAAACAACAGCGGACGGGAGGAAGCATCCTTGAACCTTTCAAACGGTGGGAGGAAATGCAAAATTTATTCAGACAGTTGGCCAAGTCTCAGGGCTTAACTATTCAGAGCCTGTCGAAGCAGCCAATGAAGCGTGTCATGCCACACAAATCTCATCGGCAGTCGCAGTCATTTGTGATACCAAGTTCGCCCATCAGTGGTGGTCTATCAATTAGAACAAAGCTGAATCCCGCGGTCGGTGCATGTTCAGGCTCGGGTGATAGGTGTAGTCGAGGCAAGGCCTATGACGCTACCACCGAGTTCAATGTACATGCAATGACTGCAGGCCCTCTGGCTGTTTGTCTCCCATCTTTGTCCACTCCTATGGTCGATACTGCTATCCCAGCCAAGCCCTTAATTGTGCCAGCTAACACACAATCACCATCACACATTCCTGTGCTTGCCACTCAGGTCACTCCTAATGGTATCTGTGACATCAAACAAACCTCATCAAAGCCCCCCATGGTGCCTGTCACTCAGAACAGCGACATTGACCCCATGGCAGTCTTACCTAGAGGTAGAAGTAGACCAGCATACTGCCAGAGATGAACAATTGTTGAAGCAGTTGGGATGGAAGGCCTTTGTTGAACACCGTCGCTCTACCAGTGGCTTTGCATCACTTGGCAATGTCCATCATCCCGTGAAGCGCCTTCTAAAGTTCTATAAGCAATGAGGAGCCCCAGTTAAGTTCAAAACGGAACCATGGTTCCGTAATAAAGTCAGTAAAGCATTGTCTTGGGGAGCTCGCAAGTCCTGGATGGAACACCTGGAGTTTCTTTATGAAGAATTTGCTGACATGATTCAAAAGGGACAGTGGGTAGTACTTCCAGCCCGTGCTGTTGAATCCCTTCCGGGCCTTAGGGTCTCCCCGCCTGGTGTCATGCGGCAGCGCAGGCGCCATCCCAGATGGATATGTGACTACACCTATTCTGGTGTAAATATTGAAATGCTGCCCCTTGCAGCGCTGGAATCTATGCAGTTTGGACATGCGTTAGACCGTATCCTACATGAGATCATCCTGGTCAATCCCTCATTGGGTCATGGTCCTGTCAAGCTGCTCAAATTGGATCTCAGTGATGGGTTTTACTGAATTAACCTCAATATCGATGATATCTCTAAGCTTGGTGTTGTATTTCCTACAGAACCAGGTCAGGAGCCCTTGATTGCATTCCCACGTGTCCTACCTATGGGATGGAAGAACAGCTCACCAATATTTCCCA
>JAZGVS010000609.1:0-13258 GCA_037356235.1 Bacterosira constricta
ACTCTTTATGTACTAGATATTATACATAACAAAATATATGACAGGATATGTTAAATTCGCGCAAGTTTTGACCTAGTATTGGCGGTAGGTACGTGCGATAAAAAATAACTTCCTACACAACTGTATATGTGCTACACACTACATCATGACACTATGGTTCTCTGCAGATGTTTGTTGTGTCAAAGAAATAATGTCCTGTCTAGATTTTGGGTTCGCGGGACTGGGAATTAGTAAGATAGACATCTTGTCGCTTTGTCGCATGGCCCGGGCGAGCCTGGCCGCCTGCGGGCTTGCGACAGGCTATCTCTAGAGATACGCGCGATACATCATACATTAAGATACATTACATAGCAGCAGAGAGATAATATGACATATTATTAATTATTAGCATAGATTACCATGCTTGACACGCTTGAAGAAGGCTTTTAGTATGCAGATATGGTACATGTGACAATTCTGACACGTTTAAACTTTAAACGTGTCACAGCGTGTCAGACACAATAAGAGTTGCATATTATGGTACATAGGTATGCTATGATGTAGAGGTATGTATCGTAGGTAGAGATGGTGCAGATGCACTTTGTCTCACTCATTCAGAACCTCTCAGAACTCGATGCACTCCATCTGCCCGAATTAGCAAAGCAAGAAGCGAAGGGACGGACAATCCCAAACACCAATCACCGAACAACATCACTGTCCCATCACCGCACTACACTGTGTAATCTTACCAGAATCGACTGGGTGGATGCATAAGCAACAAGCAACCCCCGTCACAATTGTCATTGCTCCTACGAATAGCACTGTGGTTTCTCATTATTTAGACAATCCGAATCTTCCAATTCACTTTCGTCGGGATAATTTCCATTCTCGACCTGCACTCATAATAATATCACCACCCTAAAACGATTTCGCATAGTCTACATCCGCCAGCCAAAAAATGACATCAACCTATCTCACTCCCAAACAGACTAAGGACGGATTACAATTGCCCCTGTGCCCTCCTCCTCCAAGAGCTGCCCACCAGCCTCTAGATTTGGGTCTCCCGTCGTTCCCAACATTGCATCTCACAGGCTTTCTCGAAGATCGTTCCTCGCCGGACAACGCGAAGGGACTCCGTTTGACCACCTCGTGGGGCTTTGCCAAGAAGCCAAGTACGAAGAATGTACTCCCTGCCAAACGAAGCCTCGATGGCGGTCGGACAGAACTAATGCCTTTGATACGGTTGAAGCCCCGTATATCCAAGTACACACCACCAAGCCGCCCCGCGAACGCAACAGGCAGTGGAAAGGGTGCCACATACTCGCTCACGCGAAGTTCTTCTTTCAAGCGAGGCCCCGCTAAGGCTACAGTTAGCGGGAAGGGCGCCATGTACTCGCTCACTCGAAGTTCTTCCTTTCGGCGAGGCCACGCCAACGCCACAGGCACCGGAAAGACCGCCATGTACTCGCTCACGCGGAGTACTTCCTTCCAGCTCCAGCAAGGTCCCGCTAACGCTGCGAAGACCACCATGTACTCGATCACGCGAAGTTCTTCCTTCCAGCAAGCATTATATCTTATGAGCAGTGGCAAAAAGCCAACGTTGACCAGGCGACCTTCTTTCACTCGTGCGGCATGAAGAACGAAGACTGATCCAATAAAGACCTTTCAAGCCATGTATTGTTTCACTTTAAGATGACAACGATGATGTTCATGAGCTCCATCACTGAATATATGTAATAGCTTATTTGTAAACTGTATAACCATGTTTAGAGTAATGCACTATCACTTTGATACATCAACTGCAAGTATTTAACACCAGCTTTCGGTTATTCGGCATGTTAGTGTATGCACAAGATTGACGCAGATATCCATAAAACTCATGGTGTAATGAACAATTATGATAGATGTCTATCTCTATTGTCCCAATTGCACAGGGACAAGACAAACGCAATCCAGACTAAGTCATGGATAGGCTTGAGCGAGAGCGGCGACTGATGGTTCATCATTGTTATTATATGTAGGTACGATACCTACTGTGCATTATACAGTTGTGTTTGTGAGTTAGTGTGTGAGTTTGTATAGGTTTGTATGCATGGGTATAGTGTGAAGGCCCAAATGAGGATTTCAAATAATATGTGTGCAATAATGTTAAATTCAAGAAGCAGGCAATGCCCCACTATGGCACAAGCTACCATCAGAGTGCAACCAATGCTTGAAAGCCAACAAACCCTGTTCGATGTCAGTACTAGAGTCAGGGATGGACACACGATCATGAAGAAGTTCACCAAGATCCACCTAGAGAGATCGAGATATTGGCGCCTATGGAGAGATGCTACCCCAGCAGCCCGTGCGAAAAGAGTTGTGCTAATCCTCTAGAGTGGAGCATTAGAAGATGTAAGCAACCCCCCAAAAGCAGCATAGATTGCTCATGGCATTGTTTTTTGTGGGTTCGTTGTACAATCCTTTCTACTTCAAAGCTTCATTAAAAAAAGACAAATTCGGTTCAAACTCCACGGAGCATTCCATTATATTGCATATCCTCTGTTTTCTTATCTTCTACTACTGCCTTACAACTACCAGTACTGAACAAGGAAGCCACTTTTAGAATGGTCGCACAAAGATGCAATTGGTCATGTTTATCTTGGAAACCTTTCAAGTCTTGGCTGGTGTATTCCATCCAAATCAGGAGGGATTGAGAAGTTGGTTACTGCAAACAAGGGGTGCCACTACTAGCGGGAGGATTTTGGCACATGAGTAGGGGCACCGAACTGTATGCCATCGAGTGCTCTGTTAGTGGGAATAACGACGAACAATTTTCCACCGCATAACAGCTATGGATTTGGAACAGATGCTGCAAGCACTCGGATAATTGCAGGGGGGATTGTGGATGGTGCCAAACAGCCAGTATAATGTTTTTGTGTTTCGCCCCCAAGAAGTTGTGGGGTAACAATTCAATTGGTGGAATAGTTGCACATGTCGCGAATCAGGAGATTTTTTCCCGGTAGGAGACTATATTTCCCTCTGGGTAGGAGTAACATATTTTTCAGTGCATAGCTCAATTAGAGCCCTTATTTTTTCGTGACCCCATTCGAGGATATCACAGCAGTGATGAACTTCTCCGAAGCATCATCGCCAACTTCATTCTTATCAAATGCGAATTGAAATGCAATATTCCCATTTCTATCTCGCAAAAATGCATGGTCTAAAGTTGCTTTGCTTGTATTTGCATATGGTAACCCGGTATTGGCTTCAGGAGATATCGTGTGCGAGTAAAAATCTGGATGTTTTGGATCCTCCCTCTTCGGCACCAGATCTAACAGTGGTATTGTATATAGTGGAGAGGGATCCGTGGCATCCGTGTAGGCAAAGATATTATTGTCCATAATTACGATATACCGCTTGATTTCCCCGTAGGAAAGGAATGACCGCTCATCAAACAAAATAGGAATCAGTCTTTGGCATAGAATCTTCTTATCGGGTCCAATGATAATGCCTGCATGCGCTTCGAACACAACTCGTTGGGTTGCGCGCAATGCCTCCACGCTTAAGTTTTGGCTCTGATCTGCCGCGACCGCGGTTGTTTTTACAGCACTTTCCATGAACGAGCCGCGCTCGGTGAGACGAGGCCCCGCAAAGGTGGGATCGACAGCTGATGCGGTGGCAGGATCAACGTCTCCGGGCGCGGCGCATGGCGTTGCGGCGGAGGCGTTGACGGCTTCGACCTTGGGGGCTGGTTCGACCATTTTGACTGTTCAGGTTCAGTTGTGGCTCTATCTAGCACAACAAAGTTTCGCTACAATATCACCCCAGATCACCCCCTTGATCGTGTCCGTGTCATTCACTGGTTGAATCAGTTGAATCGGTGATCGGTGGTCAGTCAGTGGAGGTCAGTGGTCAGTGGTACCATAATGGTCAGTTGATTGGTCGGTTATTTTGTCTGTTCGTTGTCTGTTTTGTCGTGGGGAGGTTGGATCACGGTTGGATCGTGGTTGGATGGCTTTGGATGGTGTCTGGTTTGGCGTGGCGGTGAATCTCGAACGGAGACCCAATAAGTAAGCAGTCGGAGAGGAACAATTATAGCGGGCAGACTCTCTAAAATATGTTCGCAATCCCTATGCTGCGTACAATCACTAGCTTATGTTGGGATACTTTTAGAAAGGAGGTTTTTCTATTCAGAGGGCTGGCCCGTCACCCCCCCTGCGCCCTCTGTGTCGCATCCAAGACCCAACACAAGAAGTTTGACCAAAGACGAAGCATCTCCCCGCCCTCCTCCTCTTCTCTCCCATCAGTTTCCCATTTCCCATCGCTCATAACTCATAACATCATCATACACTAAAAAAACGCCTCTCCGACAAAGCTATCTGAAACAGCAACGCTCAAATATCATCACCAGCCACCATATTTCCATTGAAAATGAATCATCTTTTTGCAACTCTCGTCGCTATCATCGCCACGGCAACTGTTCCATCGGCCTCCGCCCTGCTCTTTTC
Organism: Bacterosira constricta; assembly: GCA_037356235.1. Taxonomy (NCBI): domain Eukaryota; phylum Bacillariophyta; class Thalassiosirophyceae; order Thalassiosirales; family Thalassiosiraceae; genus Bacterosira; species Bacterosira constricta. The sequence continues at coordinate 4,470 of JAZGVS010000609.1, forward strand.
GCCACTCCTCCTGCGAGCCAGCCCATGGGGCATCACTGGACGCAATATTAGCACCTCCTCTCAATCCAAGACAGTCAAGATGCCTCCACAAATAACATCTCAAGCTGACAGCCTTTCGACGGTACTTGTTGATTTCGGCCGCGATGATGACTTGATGCGGTACAAGCATGGGCTGCTCTCAGACATTTATGAGAAGTCCATGGCTCGCGGCTTTGAGTGCAATCAAGACTAATGCACGGCTGGCGATCGAGCGATTGTACATATCAACAAATAGAAACGGTAGACAACAGCATAGAGAATAGACTGCTGCATCAAACGGCACACAACCCAATGTAGAGAAAACTGAAGTGCTTCAAGATAATATGTACGCACACACCCCAAAGTATATAGACAGCTGACCCAATAGAGAGCATGGTTGAGTTATTACACGAAAATAGAGACAAACTAACAGTAATAGAAATCAAAAACTACTCCAACATTTCACTCATATGCATTCCCTAGGAACGAGTTCTTCTCTCTCACATGTACATACATACGCATGCATCAATTTCAATCGCTTCTTGTCAGGAGACTACAAGCTGGTGATGGGGCTCAGATGGTGGATGAGTTCAGTTGCAATGATTGAGCGAGTGAAAGTGTCATCTGCAAGGCAGGATGCTCTCAAGCTTCTAGATACCAACTCTCACAGAATACTACCTAAGTGATGCCAAGTTGAAGTACTTATCCTATTGCAGTACGAGACANACCATTTAACAACGCAAATATGAGTATGTTTTATACGGCCATGTATAATTCACCTCTGCAGAGAATAATCTAGGTTGTTAATTAAGAGCATAAATTTACGGCCAATGCATCAATCAGAATACGGCTGACAGCTAAAAGCCTCCAGATTGCAACTCCTAATTCCTAATTATGGGTGTCTACTATGTTTCCCAAAAGGTGTATCAAATAGTTTTCAATAGTGAGAGTGCAGCTGACCATGCTCTGGAGGATGCCTCTTCGTTGTATGCAAACGCATCACTTGGGTTAAAATCTTGTGCAGGATTCGTAAATCCATGTCGAGTGCGTTCAAATTTCATCATATTGACCTGGTATCCCAAGTCATTGAATATGTTTATTGCAGCGTCCAGATCTTCTGACGAAACAAATGGATCATCTTCTCCAGTACATACAAGAACATTGCATTTGGCGACATCCGTACTATTTCCAACAGAGCTCAATTTGCGCACGCCATCAAAAACGCCATGAAATGTTGCCATTGATTTGACTGATGTATTTTTCAATCTTGATAATTCCAAGATATAATGTCCACCCAAGCAGGAACCCATTGCTCTGATCCGATCCGGGTCAACACCAGGCTGAGCTGATATTGCACCAATTGCCGCCTGAACTCTACCCATTAACTTTTTCCGCTCTCCATTGTTATCTGGTACAAGGACAGATTTCCTGACATTTGCATATGTTTCTCTATCTTGCCAGGCCCATCCACTTGCATCCGAAAGTATGTCTGCAATCAGTACGACACATCCCTTGTCCCCAAACACATCTCGTTCATTCACTAACGAGTCAGCTTTCCACCGAAGAAATATATCCTGCGGTCCCGCCCCCGTATGAAATAAAACAATCCCTGGTAAATTTTCTTCCGCAGAGGAATCATTGGTGGGTGATGGAGACAGTTGATAAATTTGTCCGTACGGTGACGTGCCATCACTCTTACATTTATATGTAAATGGAGAAGAAACTGACCCCCCCATCGATACTTGTGCGTTTGTTCAGTTCACCACTCCAAGCTTTGACGACAGCTGAAGCATAATCCTCATCCTTTGCCAGCTGAGGTGTGTCGACTCCTTCTTTACAGAGAGCGGATGGATCTAGGCGCAGGAGCTCAGTTCCTGGACGCCATGAATATAAACTTGATGGATTTGACATTCTCTTGCCACGGGGAAGCTTGGGATGCGGAGAGAACGCCGCTGCTGGAGTGGATTGGAAGGGGCTTGGTGCGAGTAGGGCAGATAGGAATAGGTGTTGGAGGAGGAGAGGTGATCGCATCATGGTTATGGTGGTCAGTACATCATATCATATTATCTCTCGGTAGATGACGAGATCTAGAAGATGCAATAAGAAAAATAAGATTCTCAGGCCAGGCAGTCTCGCAGTCCATCAGCAGAGATCAGCAGTCAGGCTTCGATCTATGATGTAGGGAAAAGATACATATGACGATATGAAGTCCTATGCGTGTAGATCTGAGGTTTGGACGTCGCCAAGATCCAAATTATTTGTTGCTTCCATCATCCATCAGAAATCAGAATGCTTGAGATATCTAGCTTGAGATAGCTGAGGATAGCTTGAGATCTTGAGATGATGTTCATCAAGAATGTTCATGTTGCATGTTGCATGTTGCATGTTGCATGTTGCATGTTGCATGTTGCATGTTGCATAGAAGCCAGACGAACAGGACAATAGTTTAGCGTCAGATGGGATATGGTATCTCTAGATGGTGGTAGATGGTTACTATAGGTTTTGGTAAGTGCTATTGTTGCCCGCACTGTGAGTCATGTAGCTGCGATGTACCATATGTTCCATCAAATCTTCTTCATTTTCCATGTCGTCCGCATTGCCTGCTGCGTACCCAGCATGATGAGCACTAGTACGTGGTGGTGTGGCATGAGTGCTGGCATTTCTCAAAGACTCTACAAGCCCCTTCATTTCATCCAGCTGTTCGCGTCTTTCTAACATCTGTGACAATTTGGAAAACAAATCATCCCTTTCCAGAGCTGTCTTATTCAAATTCATTTGCAGCGAATTGATCTTGGAGCTTAGCTTCAATATCTCCTGGTCTCTCGCATTTATTGCGGAAATAATGTATGCAGAGGCGTTTTTGTTGCTCTGGACAGTCAGCTCTTTGAAGAGCCTTTGATTGGATTCTTCTTTCTTTGACAACATTTCATTATTCTCTCGCTCACTAGATAATTCGGCACTCTGTCTTTTGAGTAATGATTGAAGTTCACGACATTTTCTTGCCAGGGCTACTGAGTTTCTCACCAGTGATTTCCTCCCCGAGAAGTAGCCAGCACTGTTTGGCCCAACATTTTCAGCATTGCAGTCAACGAGCAAGTCATCGTGGTGGTATATTTCAAGCGCTTCATCCTTCTGGCGTATGGCTTCTTCCAGTTTAATGGATTGACGCTCTAAATTTGCATACTGCTGCTGCAATTGAGCCAGAGACTCTTCGCGTTTGTCATTCTCCACTTTGTACTCATTGGCTTCTGCTGCAGTCCGATCTTGACAAGATTGGAGTGTGTTCAGCTCACATGATTTTACTTTGAAATCGCTACGCACATCCGCAAGTTGTCTCTCGAGTTCTTTGATAATGTCAGAGTTTTCTGCTTCCTTGGTTTCTCTATCTGCTCTAAGTTCACTCAATTCTTGTTGCAGCAACTTTGACTGTGCAATAGCTTGATCTCGAGCATCACACAACAACTTTGATTCTCGTGCAAATGATTCGCTTTGATGGGCACGCGACGATATGATTTCCTTATTGCTTTCTTCGCGGATTCGAGCAATCTCCCGTTCGCAGTGAGTTTTCATCGCTTCCCTCTCGGTATGGAGGCGAGAGAGGGAGGTTTCACACTTTTGTTGGGCACTTTTTAATGCAGATGCGCTGGCTTCATGATCTTTCTCGGCATTTGCGGCTCTATGAAGGTTTGCTTTGGATTCCTTTCGAGAGTGCTCCAAATCAATGCTAATGAGGTGCACTTTTCGTTTGAATTCAAGGATTTGATGCTGAAGCTCTTTCTCTCGCACATTAGAACTGTCGTGCAATGCTATTTGATCTTGCATCTGTGACCGTAGTTCTTCAAGTTGAGCTTCATTTTCTTTCGATAATTTCTTCATTGCGTCATACAGTCGACCTTTTTCTTTCAATTCTAGGTTGGCCGACAAAAGGTCCCGTACTTTCAATTCCAAGTCATTGTGATGTGGTATGCCCTCCTGTGACTCATTGGTTTGTCCAATAGAAGAGCCAACCATCCAAGCCTTCTCGATGGTAGTCTCACTTTTGGATTCGCAGCTCTGGCCTTTGAACTCCTTATATAGTTCGAGACAAAGCGATTCATCGAATGAATCTGGCAATGACAGGTGCGTAATGTTGAGCTCAGAGGTAGATGAGTCATCTTGCTCGATGGGGCTGGCAACTTCACTATCCATCATCAATTCTTCGATCTCCATTTTCATTTGCCTTTCGTACGCTTTTTCTAGAGAGATGAGAGGGCGACGACGTCTGGGTCTGTTTAAAATTCAAGTTTTATTTTGTCGCTGAGTCCAGTTGACACCCTTTTGTACCTCGAAAGCTAGTCGTCGTCCAACCTCAAGTAGAGCTTCCGAAGTTCTTACGGCGAGCAAGGGAAACACATTTGAGATAGAGAATTGCCCCTTGTTATGACCGTGCTGTTATGAAGCTACAATTGAAAAGGAATCAATTTCAACTACATGAAAAATGAGTGGTTTTATGAATGGGGAGGCGAATTCAGGATTGGGACCGCGGTCCCTCAAGGATTTACAGGCGGGGAAAGAACAGAGACAGAAAATGAAGGAGGAGCAATGCCGTATACTATCATCACAAAATAACGAATTGATTTCATCGTTGGATCGTGCCGAGGAAGAGCTAGAGACGCTCCAACACGAACGGGTTACTCTTGAAGAGGAGAATAGATCCTTGCGAGAGAATACTTTTGACCTTCAGGCACGGACAAAGTCGGCAGAAGGACGGTTGGAGGAGGTAAAATCAGACTATGATGATGTAGATTCGGAACTCAATACTATGACGACAAAAAATGCCGAGCTATTCAATTTGCTTGAACGGGAAGAGGCAAACACTGCGAAGATCACCTCTGAGTTGGATATATGTACAAATGAATCTCAAAGTCTTGGCGAGAAATATCACGCTCTCATTCTATCATCGAGGGAATCAGAGGAGACTGCTAGAAATGCCATCCGAGAGAACCAACTCAAGAAGGATGAGATAAGAGTGCTTTGTACAGAGGTGGAGCAATTAAGGCTAAAGAACTCAGATTTGACCATAAAATCAACGGTTGAGCTCGAATCAATACAAGAGCAATTAAGGCTGAGAAAAGAGAAACAGTATCAGCTTCTTGGTAAGCTACAGTCACAGGAAGAGGCAAGTAGACAGGCAGAGGATCGTGCGAAGGAAATGGAACAGAACGTTCGAGGTCTACGCCAAAAATCCTCAGAGTTGCAAACGGCGCTGCAGTTAGAAACCAATGTTCGCATAAGTCAGGACAATTCTAATCGTACACTAACGATTGAGTTCCATGCAACGTCGGCGGAGAATAAAGAGCTAAGTTCAAAGCTACAAGAGCTGGAGCAAGATCGACTAAAATTAGACTCTGAGGCCCGTGACAATGGAGATCAATTACGTGAAATGGCAGAGAAGGTATTCCAGTTACTTGAGCGTCTTAAGCTCGCAGAACTTGGCAAAAAGAAGTCGATGGAGGCATTGACGAAAAAGGAACAGGAGTTGTTTGCAATGAAAAAGCAGCAAAATAGAATAGCCGAAGATAATTCAAATCAGAGAAGAATTCGTGAAAAGGTTGAGGCAGAGAAGCGAGTAGTTGATGATCAGCTGCGTGGGTTGAAGAAGGTCAACTCACAGTTGGGCCAAAAGTTGAAAGAAGAAGCGAAGTCTAGAATACGAGAGGCGGAGGCATGCAAAGAAGCGAATGAGAAAGTGAATACCTTGGATGGGCGTCTAGCTTTCCTGCTCAATAGGCTTCAGACTGACGAGGAAGCTAAATCTGTGCAGCACGTGGAGATCAAGAAAATGGAATCCCAGCTGCAGAACATAACACAGCGAAGTGAAACTCTCCAAGCTAAACTGACACAGGCAGAGGGCAGTGCCAGAGATGCAAATGAGAAACTAGAACAATCCGATAAACAGTTGAAGGAGATAAAAATCAAGCAACAATCCATGGAGAAATCACTACAACTTCAGGAAGAGCATGCATTGAAAGCCGAAAGACAAGCAATCCAATCCAAAGGGAGATCTGACAATAATCTCGCAGGCGGACAACTACGTTTTTTTGTTGACAACAGGCCCTCATTGGGCCATGCTATAGTGACAGGCAAGTGTCCAAAAGATAAAGTGTGGATAGATGAGAAAGGTTGCAACAACTTCTTGCGTAAAGTATTGAAGGGCCAAAATACGCAGGAGCCGCTCATCAAGAGAATAGCTGAACTGTATGGCGCAATTTTATCTGGAGAGGAACAGGTAGAAAAGATCAATGCGGATTTGAAAGCACGAGAGGAAGATATGGGTCGTTTCGATCGCGAGTTAAATATAATACAGGGTGACGTATTGAAAGAAGAGGAGTCAAAGCGACGTATTCTTCTTAGATATATCCGTGCAGTGAAAGCTTCGGTGAGCTTGGGTGAACCAGGGTGCGAGGAGGACAGAAAAGAGGTCGGTGGTGTTGGTGCTGGAAGAATAAATCTTCCAGAGGTGAGTTTGACATGTGTAACCACCGAACCCTCAAATGAAGATAATTTGCCTCGGCTCATCTACTAGTGGACCTCTATATATTTTCATCTAGGCGAGTTTGGGCGATGAGGAGGTTCATGTTGTTGCTGCAATGCTTCGTGACAACATCACAATAGAAGAGCTGCAATTCAGGAGAAATAACATCAGTGATGATGGTGCTCGGGCTCTTGCAGCTGTTTTGGCCGAAAGGAGTGGTCTCAGATTCGTTGACTTGCGAGAGAATCGTATCAGTATGATTGGTGTAAAAGCAATTGCCGACGCACTGGAACGATCAGAGCGAATACACAAGGTCATGGTGCACCCAGGAGGGAAAATCGAGGCATTTGGTGCCTCTGAAACCATAACTCAATCGGAATCAACAGCATTTGCTGTTAGATCGGTGTGCATTGTTGATGTGAGAGAAAACCAACCGACAGACGGCACAGAAAAGGCCAAAGCTGTGGAACACCTGAAATCTGTACAACACAAAAGAAGTCTTTCTGAGAGAAAAGGTAACAAATGTGTGAGTCAATCTCCCTCCGTAAAACAACGACCAAGGAAATCAGTACGTGCTTCATCGGCTGATAATACAAACAATGACAAGGACAGCAAAACGATTGCCAATAGACAAAGTTGTTCTGCTCCTCACAAGCTGAAGCGCGGTGGCGTTGGACACCACAATACCATCAAACGACCATAACACCATAATTTTATACTGTACTAATATATGTAATTTACACAACCAATCATTTCTGTTTTAGCTTCAATTATCTAGCTTGTGAAGAAAAATACGAGGTGGTTATTCATCCTCAAAGAATTCATCTAAGATGACGCGCACCCCTGGCGTCTCAAAGAAAAGATCCTGGAGTATCATCCAATGCTCAGGCCCAGGAATAGAAGTTTGCGCAGTTTCTAGGAAATTATCGCTGAACATGTCAAGTGCATGCTCCATAGAAAATGGAATTGAGTCTCGCAAATGGATCAAGTAGCTTTCATTTCCATGATGTCGAACAGCAGAAATGGCATGTCTTATGGTGTCTGACAGCGTGACTTCATCCATACATCCCAGATATGGGCATATATTGTTCAATAAATCGTCCATGGGAGCATTTGGATCCACTGTTCTTGACACATTCTTGTACGTTTCGATACGCTCCAAATTTTGACGATACACAGCCAATGATTTCAATGAATTAAACAAGAAGAGAAAGTGGAAAAACACGTCATCTTGAACAAGACCATGGAGACGAAGGCCATGTGCCTCCCCATCTGGCACAGTCGTATACCATTCAGATCTCAGGCTCTTCATTTCTGTGCACCATGCCTTGATTGTTTCATTATCTCCGCCAAGAGCAACCAGCATCAGCAAAATCTTGCTCTCCATAAAGGAGTAGGCATGGTGATAGTCTTCTCTCAAAAATTGGATTGGTAGGACGTAATATTTTAATGCCTCCCTGTAATAGACGTTGCCATGTATAAGTGTATCTGATTCATGGTATCCAATACTGACTAGCGAGTTCCCGTAGTCTATCGCTGCAACTGCCGCTAGATGGACAGACTGTGGTATCTCGTCAATCAGTGGTATGCGTTCTTCAACGAGCTGCCGCTGCTTGGTCATTACTTTGCAATTCTTTTTGTGTCTAAAATTACATGTGAATAGGAACGCAAGATGGAAGATCAAAGATCAGAAGATGACAATACAAAATAATGAAGCGTGTCGATCAAATATATATATGTATGAAAACTCACAAGGCAAAATGAGCCTTCTGATGCTTTGCGCAGCAATATTTGACAACCTTGCATCTACCGCAACGGAGAGTTGCCGTCTGGCGACAATGGCCGCAATAATCAGCATCGTTGTGTCCGGTCTTCCGGTCAATTATTGATTGGACGGCAGCTGGCGCGCTAATGTTGTCGTCAAATAATCTGTCGAGTTGTGGGCGCATTCCCGTGAACATGTGGTATATCGTAGACTCTCTAGAGAGTGCAGTGCTAGTGGGCAACGGGTAGGATTAGGAGTAGGAAGAAGAGGTGGATGGTGGAGGTAAATATGCGGAGGCGGAGTCTGGTGGCTGGTGAAGTGGAGGTTGGGTGTTATCGTTGTGTTGTTGATGTTGCTGAGTTGTTGGTTGTTGGTTGTTGTCTGCATTAGGCACTCTTGATTTTTTACTAGATATTTGATTTTTGCGCGCGAACTCTTTGTTGTGTTTGCACTACACTCAACATTTGCTTTGCGGCGACACTCCACGTCATC
>JAZGVS010000610.1:0-13263 GCA_037356235.1 Bacterosira constricta
TGCAGCAGTGCCGCTATTGCCAACGCCGCGACCCACTCACATGTCAGGTCTGCGGCAACTTGGTACGATCATATCTACAATCCAACGAGCGCCGAGCAAGGAATATCTCCTTCAACCCCTGCCGTGTCACCCCGCGACGATCCAACGAGCGCCGCCCGAGCAAGGCATGCCTCTTGCAAAGGCTGCCGTGTCACCTTCCATATCCTCCCAAAGTATCACTTCTCTAACTCCAGCACCATGATGCCATTGTCATCAAGTTTCATCCAATGCAATCCTACAATTGCAACCTCAACACGACATCGCCGTCAGCGCTATCGCAACGAACGCGCCAATGCCGCAATGACAACGCACACACAAAGGCAACAAACATGGCAAACCAACGGTGCCTCCGGAAAAAATATCAAGGCAATGGCAATCACAATATTGTGATAAACGCCTTATTGCTAGCTACAACGTGATACCGCTCAACGCGGAAATTTGCGACGGAAGTGAGAGCATGACAAATGCAACAATTACATCATACAATAATTTTGACACAGCTGATGAAATGGTATGACAATGTGCAAATAATGATACAGCGCCACACGATATTTCCAGAAACGGCAGCAGCAACGGCATGGCATGCTGGCAATGTCAATGGTTATACGGCATGATACGCAACAATAGCCAACGCAATATGAATGATAAGACGGAACCAACGTAAACACGACAACAACACTCCATGACATGACATACAACCTACGTGCAATGCAACGACAAAGACCCAATAATGGCAATGATGATGCAAATGAATTGAGATGCTTTGTGCCATATTTCAGTAAATCAGAGTACATGTACAATTACAATAGCACACATGTAAGGTAAAGAACAGCGGCAACAAAAGGATATCGCCAAGAAAATACTAACAACGATATGCTAATGTTACTCCTCATCAAAACATAAGATTGTATCAATAACAGAGCAATAGTGATGAACAGGGATGCGGCGCTAGTAAAAGTAGCGTGTTGGATGAAAAGTATCTCAGGGAGCTCTCAGGATTATCTAGGAATTGGTACTACCCTACGTAAAGGTATCTTAGAGGTAGATGTTTTTTCGCTACTAGGCAATTACTAGCCCGTAGGATTTGACGTAGGAATAAATATTCACAATGACTAGTACTACTAGTTACTAGTTCCAGATCGTGACCACTAGGTAGACGTCGGGAAAAAAACCTCCCAGGATTGGCCAAAACACTTCTGAAAACCTTCAGAGGGGTCTACGTGTTCCTACGTTAAAATCATACCAGAAATTGACGTCATTTACTGTCACATCTAATAACCTCCATTTATAGCGATACCTTGTTATTTGGAAGTATTTTGTGTTATTCAGATAGATTCAGATCCCCCAAAATACCATATTCGTTTTTTTCCTAGGCCTAATGCCTACCTATCTGCGTTTGTTGCCGGTTGTGCCAATTATAGCTCCTGGGTTGTGCCGGTTGCCGGTGATGTTTGGGTCCCGCAAGCAAGGTCCCGCGCAATAAAGCCAGTCACCAGTAAGCAAACACTCCCCCCACTCAGCCCAATGTACACACCATCAAGGACAGTGGATCACTACTCAACTAACGGAGCGGTACCAAATATGTCGTCCCCTACACTTCGATCTCAGTACGTTTTTGTAGTATGTAGACTAATACTATTTCCTACGTGGATGAACCCCAAAAATCATATTTTTCAACGCACACATCGCTACTGCGAACTGCGAGAAGTCACGCAAGACTCAAAGACGGAGCCCCCTCCATAAAAATGCCAAACGAACACACACTCCGCACGCACACCATGAACATGAATGAAAGCCAAATGAGAACAATCAATCAATAGAAGTAAACCCGTGGGATTAATCAATCGATTTCCCTCACACGCCATGGGCGAACCGACGTCTCAAACGAGGCTGCAACGGATGCAGCGACAACGACAACGACGAAATAATGCGCGGACGACTGGCACCACCGCTACCACCACGGCGACTACTGTGGCCGCCAAGAAGAGTATAGAAGGTGACAGCAATGAGACCGTGGCAGCTGTTGCAAAAAAGACGCCAGTGGTTGCCATGAACAAATCTCTGAGCAGTGTGAATAATAGAGGTACCAATAGATCATACGTGAATGGTGGAAATTCCATGAGGGGATCGTCAACGGGCAACAACAACTACAAGACGCCACTAAAGAACAAGGAGTCTTCGCCATCATCCACTGTTGAGACGACAGCACTTGATAAGCAGACGAAGAGTAGAAGCAACGTGAATAGCACAACATTGACTTCATCTTCTCGACGTGCTGCCTCTGTTGGTAAACAAATATTGCATTCGCGTTCGACAACTTCCTCAACGCCAATGGCAGCTAGTACCTCCTACTCGATGACACGAGCCATGGAAGGACAAATGCAAGAAGAGCAAGGGACGAAGAATGTTGCTTCCTCCATGGCGTCAAAAGTACAAAGAATACCAAACAAAGGTGCATTATCACCGCCGCCGCAACTTCAAACACCACCGAAAACGTATGGTCGCTCGCCAGTTCCCTCCATTACCAAACCGCAAGCGTCCAACAACACCAAAAAATCAAACAGCAAAGAATGGTTTCAATATACCAATGGTACTCAGAATGGAAGCATGGCGTCTTCCAAGACTTACAATGCATCCAAGAAACCACCCGCTGGTAGAACTACATCAAGGGCAGAGGCACCACGAACCATGGAGCAATTGCAATATTACAATGAACAGTATGCCTCAACTTCCAAATGCAATAATGGTACGGTAGACTGGCCCGAGAATGATGAGATATCCACAACTGCCATTGGAAATAGCTCTGTGGATTCGTGCGGTTTGACATTGGTTCAGGCGACCGAGTCTTTGTCGGGGCATTGCTCCAAGAATCGATCGAATTCTTTCAGACGAGGTCCGTTGCAGCAATCAGTGGCACACTGTTCGAAGGATTTGCCAACCACCGCGAATATCACGAAATCTACATTTTCATCATCATACATGTCTTCGAACGAGGAACTATCCATGGATGCCTCATCACCCCATTCTGGCAGGGGTGCAACGCCCCAAGGACAGTGGAACCAAGTTAGCGTCAATTTAGACCAAGACAAATTCAAAAATATGCCTCGTGCAAATTCATACGATAAATCATCCATTCATAGTCGCGCCCCTTCTTCTTCAGAGAAGAACAATAATGATACCATGACACCGCCTTGGGCGAGTAGATTTGAGAAAAAAAATGCTCCACATGCCTCCAAGTTCAACGAGAGTGCAACCAACAAACCACCCGTCAAGCAAAAACAGCCGTACAAACCGACCAAGCAAAAACTGCTATCCAAGCCAGTGAACAAGGTGGGAAACGCAGTCGCACTCCCTCCGACAAATGGCACTGCGAAAAAAGGCAAATCCGCATCCATCCGACACGGAGGCACCCCCGTCTGGATGCACACTTCCATACTGGTACACCGAGACTCGGAATGGGAATGGGTCCGTGGTTACCTCCACGCGGGATGCGACGCGGACGATTCCATGGAGGTGACGGTGGACGATGCAAATTCCTCGCACCTCGATGGGAACACGTATGCGATACCCAAGAAGTACAATGACGGAGCTCATATTCTAATGGGCAATTCGTGGTGGTCCTCCCAGCCCTCTTTGGCGTCGCCCACGTCGGTGTCGCGGCCGTTGGATGCGCCGAGCGATGGGGATACCCGTGGGATGCCTCCTGGGGATTTAGTGGAAATGACGCATTTGCACGAACCTGCCATTGTGCACGCGCTGCGGACCCGGTACACGAAGGATATCATTTATACCAATACGGGCTCTATTTTGATTGCATTGAATCCATTCAAAAAGTTGGATCATTTGTACACGCGCGAAATGATGGAGCTGTACTGGAGGAAGGAGGAGGGTGGCAAAGACGGCGAAGAGGAGAGGAGAGAAAAGCACCCTCCCCATGCGTACGGCGTGGCAGAGCGTGCGTACAGCAGCATGCTGCGTTCTTTGGACGAGCGCGACGAGTCACGAGAGGCCGATCCGTGCAACCAGGCCATTTTGGTGTCTGGGGAATCCGGCGCGGGGAAAACCGTCACTACCAAAATCATCATGCGGTACCTTTCCATATTGTCTCAGCGTCATTCCGATGGTGATGGAATGGAGAAAGCGTGTCGTGGTGGACCGAGCGTGGAGATGCAAGTGCTGCAATCGAATCCTGTCCTTGAATCCTTTGGCAATGCACGGACCATACGCAATGACAACAGCAGTCGATTTGGTAAATTTATTGAAATGAGCTTTCAGGCCCAAAAGGGCAGCCGCTCGGGTGGACAGCGGGGATCGTTATTGGGGGCCACGATTGATTTTTATTTGCTTGAAAAAGTTCGACTCGTCTCTGTCAATCCGGGAGAGAGAAATTATCACGTTTTCTACGAATTGCTATCTCCTCAAGGAATGAGTATCAAAGATAAACGGCATTACATGCTCACTTCCAACTTTGGCAAGGGAAGCATTCCATTGACAGTGAATGATTTCAATATGACCTCCATTTCTGGCACGTTCGACAGACGAGATGGTGTGGATGACTCGGATACCTACGGGGAGTTGCGAACGGCAATGAATACTGTTGGTTTTTCGTTTGAGGAGCAGGATGGGATATTTTCAGTCGTTTCGGCATTGCTGCATGCTTCCAACTTGAAGTTTGTGAGTGAAGGGAGTGACGATTGCCTTGTTTATGATCAAGATGGGACGTCGGAGGCTGTTTCGAGCTTATTGGGAGTTTCGGAGGATTCACTTCAAATGGCGTTGACTACAAGCATTCTCGAAGCAAGAGGAGAGCTACTCATGAAACGATTATCCATGAGCCAGGCAGAGAAAGCTTTGGAAGCCACTGTCAAGGCTACCTATGGTGCAATGTTTGCTTATATTGTCACTAGAATAAACAAATCCATCGAAGTCCAAGGAGACTTTCGGCATGAGGCCGGTGGTAGGAATGCCGGAAGCAATGATGCAGCCACGATTGGTGTCTTGGACATCTTTGGCTTTGAGTCATTTGAAAACAACTCCTTCGAACAACTCTGCATCAATTACTGCAACGAGGCCCTTCAGCAGCAATTCAACCGGTTCGTGTTCAAAGCGGAGCAGGCTGAATACGAGTATGAAGGGATTGAGTGGTCAAACATTGAGTTTCCTGACAATCAGGAGGCTTTGGATTTAATCGAAGCCAAACGTTTGGGCATATTCTCAGTTCTGGACGAACAATGCCGTTTGCCTAGACGCACTGATCAGACCTTTGCCAAATCAGTGTATGACACATGCGAGAGCAATGCCTATTTTTCTGCTTCTCGAATGCAACAGTCAAATGGAAGATTTACGGTCCTGCATTACGCCGGCGAAGTGGAGTACGACAGCGACAGTTTTATATTGAAAAACAAGGACGAACTGCCAAAAAGTGCCTTTGATTTGCTTGCCTCGTCTACTTTCCCCCTGATATCAGAGCTTGCGTGTATCCTCCAAGACAACGAACCCTCTCCCCCAGTTTCATCAGGAGATAGAGGTCACGCACCGATGAAACGATCGTCTAGCACACTTGCGCGTACGACTGTCAGTGGCCAGTTTGCATCTCAGCTGAAAGGCCTTCGATCCAGGATTGAGTTGACTGAGCCCCATTACATCAGATGCCTCAAACCAAATGATCGTCTAGTGGCAAATTATTTTGATGAATCCCTCATTGGCCACCAATTGAATTGCGCAGGTGTTCTTCCAGCCATGAAAATTGCAAGAGCTGGTTTTGCTATGCGATATCTTCATACAGCATTCATTCAACGTTACCGGGCAATTGCGTACCAAGAATTAGGTCGTAGATCGAGCAGAATTGGCCGCCATCAATTAACTTGCCAGTTCCTTATTAGTTTGCTGTCTGATAGGCTTGAGTGTGAGATGAGACAAAGATGCCAAGCAAATGCCAAGATGGATGACATTACAGATGTCGTATCGTGGGGGGTGCAGGTTGGAAAATCTAAAGTTTTCCTTCGTACCACTGCATTTCAAGGTCTAGAGGAACTTCGCAACTCTACAATGAACAAGGCCGCAATTATGTTGCAAGCTCGCGCAAGAGTATTCCTGTGTCAAAACAAATTCTATCTCATACTTGGTTCCGTCTTGACTTTGCAATGTGCTGCTAGAAAGCTAATTGCATGTCTTCATGTTCGCCGGCTGAGGTTTAAGGAAAGAGCAATCACTGTCCAAAAACACTGGCGATCCTATCATGCGTGGTCTCGTTATCAAAATATTCTTTCTCTCGCAACGTGGGGCCAAAGATTATGGAGGGGTAAGAAGGTGCGGGAGAGATTTGTAAGAATCAAACAATATCGCAGTGCGATTATCATCCAATCTGCCTGGCGATCTTATGTCTTTCAGCAATGCCACCAGGAATTGAGAAATGCTGCTATCTTGATTCAGTGCTTTTTCAGAATTTGTGTTTCGACACGGATATTGAAGCAGTTGAAGCGAGAAGCAAAAGATGTGCGAAGTATTGCAATGGAGCGGGACAAGCTACGCATGGAAATGCGACAAATGAAACGACAGTTAGAACAAGTGAAGAACCAGCACAAAGACAACAGTATTCAGCAGTCTGATTCATGGACTACTGCGAGGACGAGCGCTTCCCAAGAAGAAAAAATACGCTTGCTATCCAAAGAGTGCGTAAAGAAAGACAACCAGCTCCATATGCTTCGGCAAGAGGTTGAATCATTGCGTGGGAGCGGGAGGAGTGTGCCATCAACTCTGCCAATGACTGTCACAGTTGATACAGAGTTGCCATCCAGAAGGCCTGCACGGTTTTTTCCAGTGGAATTGTCGCTTCTTCCTTCAGGAGAATCGTCTCTGACCAAAAGCGTTGGAATATTCCCTGCGTCACCTTGTCTGCTCGACTCAGAGGTGGAAGATATGCCTCAACTGGAGTGCTCTCAGACTTCTTTACCTGATAGCTCAATTGACTACACGGATGAAAAGATAAATATGTCCGCCCTCAATCAAACAACTGAATCCTCTTTCATTGATTGCATCAAAATCGATGAACTCCCATTTCATCAAGCAGTTCAGAACGATGACAAAGAGATGCTATTGGAGGAAATACAAAGTTCATCTGATATTGAGCTTGGTATTAACTCTTCAGATTCAAAGGGAAGGTAAGAGAAAACAGTTACTTGTTGTGTCTTACTTACCAAGATTTTTTTAACTCACGTGTATATTATTTGCTTTCCCTGGCATAACATAGAACTCCTTTGCACATTGCTGTCCAATGCTTTAATTTTGAGTTTGTAGAAATACTACTCTCGCATGGTGCAGTTGCAAATACGCAAGATTTCTCCGGAAACACAGCATTGCATTACTCTTCCGATTCCGACATGACACAAATTCTTCTCGAGGGTGGCATTAGCCCAAACATTCCCAACGGAGAGGGACTGTGTTCCCTGCATTTGGCTGTCAAAAGGCGTGATTTTACTTCTGTCAAACATCTTATGTTACATGGAGCCAATGTCAACAATGCTGATGATCAATACTGGTACACTTCACTCCATTTAGTGGCACATGCAGATTCACCACTTGCCGACACATCTCGCTCACTTCGGGGGCCCATTGCGGAATTGCTGTGCGAAGCTAAGGTTCCATCAATTCCTGATTTGAATGATCAAGACAGAGATGGCAATAGCCCACTACATCATGCTGCGTCACTTGTTGAAGAAGATGCTGGCATACTCATATCTCTTTTCATTGAGCATGGAGCATGTCCCAATACTGCCAACAATCGTGGGCAAACTCCAATTCATCTATTTTGCCACAACCATGCTGCTAGACAATTTGCATTTTATCACGAAGCATTGCATCTAATGCTAGTCAGGGGTGCAGACCCCAACAAGACATCCTTGAGTGGTTGTACTGCTTTGCATTTAGCGCTTTATCATCAAGACGTGTTAACTGCAGCACTACTTGTTAGGCATGGTGCACAAGTCAATATGAAATGGAAGAAACCTCTAAAGTGGGAAAGATCGTGGACCGACATGGGCTCTGATGATGTTCTGCCTATGGATATGCTGGAAGACATCAAAAGCCTTCATTCAGTTTTGACAGAAATATCAACACCGCAAATCCCTGCACCCCGCAGGTTACGGTGCATGCACTGCAAGGTAAAGTTTGGAATGTTTGCAAGACATCATAATTGCACACACTGTGGACGTTCCGTGTGTGGAAAATGTTGTGCTGGGGCATTGAGTCGATCCTATTTTCCTACTCTGAGGAATGAAGAGGGAAACAGCGGAATGTTCAAGGTCTGCTCCCTTTGTGAACCCATCCTCTTATCTAAGATTGACAGAGTCCCTACAACTATTGTCAGTCATAGTTGTGACCAAAGTTCAATCGGAACAATATCCATGTAAATCATCCTGTGTTTCAATACACGACAATCAATAAGTTCTTTTATGTATTATACAAGAGAAATATTTATTAAATGATAAAACAATCAAAATTCAACATTGAAAGCCCTGAATTGTCATATCTTGTCATTGTTGTTGCAGGGCCCAAGGCTAAATATGGGCTGTTCAAACTCTAATCTCCAGCGCTGCTTTTACATTCATGGTCACACCCAGCTATTGTAACGTCTTTGAGGTGCACAGTTTTTAGAAGAAAAAATAATGTGTGTGCTATCAGAAGGAGGAGATCGAGAGTGTTGGACGATGTTGTTATCTTGCAATCATTCCTCTTCTTTGAGCCAATCGCTGCCCCAAAAGTCATGGCGACAGATGATGGAATTATGGGGTAGATGGTACAATGCGTTGATTGATTACCATACCTACTACGAACCCATCCGGAGTTCCATGTAATAATCTTGAGGGGTTATCAAATGGGAACTTCAACCAAACGGATCACTGACGTTTTCTACTGGCTTCCACCAAGTACATAACCTTCCACGTGTAGGAATAGTATCTAAATCGGATCTTGCTGGCTCGCGCCATCAAACATCACTCCCATCAATTGACACCTCCTGTTCATCACCAAGCGAGCCTGCACCAAGCAGATTTCACCATCGTCAACTTCGACGTCGCATCGACGATTGAGCGCAGGCGCAACATGCTGAACAACTTGTTGTTTCCATCGCCCATCCTCCAATAGTACAATACCTACAACATCACATCATCGCCACCGTTCCTACATCATTATCTGTAGTCCTGTCACTCACATCCATCTTTGTCCACACACTCAAACCTCACATCAATCATGATTAGAATTTCTCAAATGGCACTGGCCGCCTGTTTGGCCATCTCAGCACTCCACGCCGATGCCTTCACAGTCCCCCATCATGCTCTCTCATCAACAACACACCGATCAACCACCAGCATCAGTCGACAAAACAAACCACTCTTCATGTCCGAAGAATCCGGAAAAACCTCCTCCCTCAAACGCCTGCCTGATTCCGCAGTTGAACTAACCCTCCAAATCCCCGCCGCCGCCACATCCGCCGCCTACGACAAAACCCTAGCCGAAGTAGCCAAAACCGTATCCATCCCCGGCTTTCGCAAGGGTGCCAAAATCCCAGCCCAAGTAATCGAAAACGCATGGGCAAAGAATGGCGGAAAGAAGGCACTCAAAACCATGGCCATTAATGAACTCGCCGGTGAGCTAATTGGACCAGCGCTCAAGGATGAGTATGACTTGGAACCCATTGGTCAACCCGCCTTGGTCAAGAGTGCTGAAGAGCTGAGTGCCGAGTTTGTACCCGGACAAGATTTGGAAGTCACTATCAAGTGTGACGTATGGCCCGAAATTCAATGGACTGAAGTAGAAGGCAAGGAAAAGCCATACCAAGGATTGAAGGGCAAGTATAAGAGAAAGCCATTCAATCAAGAGCGATTTGATGCAGCGTTACGGGATTTGACCGAGAGGTATGTCGAGTTGGAACCGATTGAGGATGAGACCCAGGTGCTTGCTATGGGGGATGCGTGTAAGGTGAATATGGTGGGGTATATGGCTACTGCTGGGGGGGAGAAGGGTGAACCGTTGCCGGATGCTGCGAGTGGGGATAATGTGGAGGTTGTATTGGGACCGGGACTTTATATGGATGGGTTAGTGGAGGGTTTGGAGGGAGGAAAGGTTGGAGAGACCAAGACTGTTACTGTTCGATTCCCTGATGTGAGTTTGTTTGTTTGTGTGATCTCATTGTACTGTTGGATGATATGCACATGGTGTGCTCTTTTTGTGAAGTGCTGAAAAATACTCATCTTTATCCTATTCATTATCAACAACACCAGGCCTTGAAAAACAAAGACCTCGCCGGAAAAGATGCCATCTTCGAAGTCACAATCCTCTCCGCCTCCAAACGCATCATACCCGAAATCAACGATGAATTCGCCGAACAAGTCCGTCCAGGCCTCACCGCCGAAACCCTCCGCGAGGAACTCAAAACCGCCGTCGACTCCCAAGACGCCCAAGAATACATGGGTGCCCGTAACGAGGCCCTCGGAAAGGCCCTCTCCGAAATCATGGATGTTACCGTCCCTGACACACTCGTGACCAACCAGGCCCGGGAGAAGTATGCCATGATGATGAGTGAGATGCGTGGTTCAGGCATGGCCGATGAGGAGATTAAAAAGTTGATTAGTCCCGAGAACTTTATCAAGTACAAGGAGATTGAAAAGCCAGATATCGTGAGGGATTTTAAGATTAGCATGGCTGTGGATGAGGTGGCGCGTCTGGAGGATATTAAGGTGCCATCGTATCAGATTGATGAGCAGATTCAGAGTTTGAAGGATCAAGCTGCCAAGGAAGGAACGCCAACGGACGGTATGGACGATGAGCAAATGAGAAGGAAGGTGGAGAACACATTGGAACGTCGTATGGTATATGATTTCTTGGCGGAAGAGGCTGATTTGGAGGTTGAATATGTGGTGGAGGCCGGATTTGATGAGGCCATGATGGAGAAGTTGGCTGCGGAGAGTTTGGCACGGGATGAAGAAGCTGCAGCAAAAGAAGAAAGTGAAGAAGTACAAGAAGAAGGTAAGCAGCAGGAGGATGTTGTCGCTGCCGCACCCGCTGTTGCTGAGGTTGTTGTTGAGGAAGATCCTAAGGAGGTTGAGGAAGTAGTTGCCGTGGTGGACCCAGCGACAGCGATGGCAAATTCCAAGGAGGAAGATTTGGAACTTACCATGCAGGTCATTATGGGCCATGTCAACTCGCAGGATGATGACGATGGAGTTGTCGATGACGATGATGAATACGAGTAAACATTTGCAATTGAACACATTGAATTGCCAAAATGAATACTGATCGGAATAATAACACGGAGGAATCTGAGAGCAACAACGTTATCTGTTACTTAGAAAGAATTCTTTTTCGGCTCTCTAACAACATTTTCTTCCTTGTCTTCTATGATACCTCAGCATGAAAAGCACAGAGCAATTTAAGGGGAAGTAAGAAATAAATCGGGCACATTAGATAGGCATTGAAGGCTGCTATTCACTGATCGGATAGATATCACTATATCTGCTAAAGTGTAATAATCATTAGAAAGATCAGCGTCTTCATAATTCAGTCTAATCCTGAATCATATTGTGTGCCATTCCTAATCCAATGCTTGATGTCCTTCTTAGAGAGTTGCACGCCACTAATCCACAACACAAATCTTTGGACTGCAGCTTCCTACATACCATGACAGCAATGTCGCGATAAAAGTTCAATATACTGCCATCTCACCACAGCTTACTCCCGCTCAGCAGCTCATCGCAATAAAGCGTCGAGAGCTCCTCCTTCATGAGAACAATGATGTGTGTTAATGGGTATTGTACATACCTACGATACCTCTATGTGATTTTTTTCATTTATTTCGCATACTGGGAGGTGGGAAGGTGTGTTGTACACAAAGGAACCGGACTGAGGGGCGGGATACGATAGCACAACTCCGACCACATTCCATATCAGTTCCATATTATGTAATGATCGAGGGGTGAGCTTGGCTGAGAGGAGGGTATCCTGCGTAGGGCGGATAAGAGATAAGGCATGGTATTATTGTTCACATAGTCCACCTTGCTATGGTGCGTACCAGTAGTAGTGGTAGCCATATCCACGGAAGCCAAAGCCATGGTAGCCGCAGCAGTGTAGTGGTGGTAGATAGTCGTGGTGGTAGCTATAGCAGTGGTAGCCACAGCCTTGGTAACCATTAGCCTATGCGTGGGTCGTGGTAGGTAGCCATATCATTGGTAGCCATAGCTGCAGATAGCCTGAGCGTGGTACGTAGCCATAGCCATAGCCATAGCTGTGGTAGCTACGGCCATGGTAGTCATGGCAGTGGTGCTAGCCATATCCACGACAGTCATATATCCCTGCTATGTAGCCATGGTCGTGATGATAGTGATATCCATATCATAGGCATTGTTGACTGAGTACCGAGGGAAAGGGTATGCAACTCCCCTACCAACTACAAAGTCGACGGAGAACGCTTCCTGGAAAGAAAATGCAATATTGCCAACGTGATTTACAAGTTGAATTGCGAATGCTACGGAGATTACTACATCGGAAAGACACAGAAATGTGTCAAGACGAGGGTGCAAAAGCATTATGGTGATGTTGCGAAGTTATGGAAGAAGAAGAAGGAGTTTCAAGAGAGCCTGAGGTTGGCTGAAGGACCACCCCCTCTTCTGCCCCACCAACACCAAGTAGAAGCTTGGCAACCACAAGATCTAGGGCAGCTTAAGAATCACAATCTCAGAGCACTCCCGACAATGAAAATGCTGGATTCAACGCATTAACAGCCCTACGTGCCTCCCCCCCAACAACACAACTATGTGACGTCTTGGAAGACGAGGAGATGCCAACCGAGCAATTGGAAAGCAATCTGCCTCTGCAAGTCACTACTACCACACACCCAGCCGACACTAGCCCACTCCACTCACCAACAGGAGACGCTAGCCAAGCGAGCTCTACACGTACACCCACCAATGCTTTTTGCAAAGCTTTTGGAACGCCTGTTGGAAACCCAAGAGCAAACCTCGACACTCTCGTCCAAGCGAGAACCCAACTATTCCAACTAGTGCTGGAAAAAGCGTTAACAGTACTCTGGGTAAGTCTATCCGTGGCGCACCCGCGCTCGACAATTCCCAAAACTCCCATCTACCCTACCTACGTAGGAATAGGTACTCGTGTAGAATGACGACGGGCGACGACCTCGACGACCTCCCCCACCATGACGATGTGCCACCCCGC
>JAZGVS010000611.1:0-13256 GCA_037356235.1 Bacterosira constricta
AAATTATTTCGAAATTATCCTGCTACAGCTCTAACCTTCTACCGAAGCTTGGACAAGGAATAGAGGGAGAGACTTTCTACACACTAGTGTCTGGATCATATCTACACACTCTGATACCTTTCCCGGTCCTACATGTTCCTCCCTTCCCCCCGCTTCCGGCACTTCCGGCCCTACCCCGCTGACGACACCCGATGAACATGTGAATTTAGAGAGGGAAACGACGAAGTTAGTAATTGAAACGGGGGCGAGAAAAAATGGACACAGTGGAGGATTTGAACCTGAAACTCGCCAAAGTCAAGATGAGAGGAGTGCAAAACAAGCTCGTCGAACACTAATGAAATAGTTAAGTATATAAAGGAAATGTTTTATTGACTGTAATAATGCGGATCCAGCTGAGTTTAATGCGGGATTGGCAATCCCGGGGTACTGGTTTGGCTGAGGTTAATGCGAGATTGGCAGTTCCGCGTTATGACTTTGAATTTGGCTGGGGGAGGTTTAGAATGTGGGGGCCGGTCCCAGGAAGCGGGACGCGCGAACGACGTTTTGAGCATCCACGGCCTGGCTACCTTAATGGCGACGAAACCCTGTGGCCACCGAAATGGCGACAAAACCCCGTAGTTATTCTACGTAAGGTTCCACTCCCACATGTGGAGGAACCGGTAGTACCCAGAGAGGTATCAGAGTGTGTAATTATGCTCCAGACACTCGTGTGTAGAAAGTCAAATCCCAGAACTGGGCTTCTTCAAGATGATTCTCTGGATTTCACGTCACGGTTGGCAAAAAGTGGGTGGGTGGGGAAGGAAGAACACAGATCTCTGGGAGCACCCAGGGTTATTGTAGGGTCAACATTATAAC
The DNA here is from genome assembly GCA_037356235.1 of Bacterosira constricta. Lineage (NCBI taxonomy): Eukaryota > Bacillariophyta > Thalassiosirophyceae > Thalassiosirales > Thalassiosiraceae > Bacterosira > Bacterosira constricta. Next base: position 856 of record JAZGVS010000611.1, read on the forward strand.
GTAGGAATTAGTACCATTATAGCAAACATGAAACTTCATCTTCCCGTCAAACCTCTCCCTGTCCGCTGCCGTAACGGCAGATACCCGATACAGGTGCTCATTTAATTTTTGATGGCCCGTAGGGCCAGCCCACATGCCCCCAGAAAAAAGAAGGGAGGAAAAGAAGAAAAAGAGGAGAGAAGAGGAGATCGTTAGATATACCTAGCTAGTCCATACATGGATAGGTAGATAGACTAACTATTGTACTACTAAGACTCACAACTTAACCTTACGAGAACTACGTTGACCATGGTAATATCCAAGACCATCGACTAGTGCCGGATTCATCTCTCCTAGATGGATCTTACACGCGATATGCATTCAGCATGTTGACAAATAATTGCTCTATCTCTGCGTTTGAAATTTCAGGGAGTATAAAATCAACCAAAATGCGGCGTGCATGTTGATTGTGTTCTGAGGTAGATAAGAATGGCTTGCTGAGTCTCATAACCATATGATCTACATAAAGGGAATCTATAGGATCAATGACTCTCAACCAATCTTGCCATCTGTCGACTATCATATATATATAGCCAATGATGCGGTTTGAATACTCCTTGGTTAAATGCTCCTTGGTTCAAGGTTGGCAATGTTAGAACTGCCTGTGGTATCCTAGATCAATGGTTTTTAAGAACTGAATATTTTACCAATACTACCAATACGATGAAAGAGTGGAGAGATGTTGGGCCACTCATGCTGGAGGAGTGTCAGAGTAAATGGATGTTAGACTACTCATGCTGGAGGAGCGTCTGGTGTGTTCTTGAAATCAATGTTCTTGGACTTAAATGGATTGGAAAAGGCTACCTTCGGGTAGTGCGTGGGAAGTAGATCAACCTATTATAGTGTACGGATGTTGGAACACTCATGCTGGAGGAGCGTCTGGTGTTTCCTTGAAATCAATGTTCTTGGATTTAAATGGATCGAAAAAGGCTGACCTTTGGGTACTAGTTTGTGAGAAGTAGATCAACCAAACATGGTAGTAGGCAAAACGATTCCTGGTGGATCAAAGTAGATACCATTATGCAATGATTGGTGAATACTGCCTTTCCAAGTTTGTCAGACTTTTACTATTGTATCTATCAGGGGGGTTGGGAAACTTGGAAATTACCCCCTTGACATCTAGTCTTGGAGCTTGGTGATTTGGATTCATCTCCTTATCATAACCACCCTTTTCCAACGTTAAATAGCAGATCAGGATATGCTGTTGAAGCCTTTATGAGCAAGCCCAAGTCTTTTTTGGAATTAGTTTCTAATTTCATGTCCGTAATGTTGAACATCAGCCAGGGTGGCAGTGACATTGGTCTTCCTCAGTCTGGCTGTGAGATGGATGCATCATGAAATATGCAATCAAAGAGTAGAGATTTAGAGGCGACACCACTCCTCGCGGCTACGTAATAGTCTATTTTACTTTTCTACGGCAAGTGTGGCGATTCCCCAGTGGGTGCTGATCCTTTTAGAGCGGATCCAAAGAACTCACTCTTAGACAAAAAAACAAAACCTAAACCTACCTATGATGCCACCTGCCGCCTATCACCTGACAATTGTCACCAGCTACCTATCACCTGTCAGTTGAGAAATTTATGTAATGATTCCAACCAAGAGCATTGTAGGCAGATTGATTGGGTTCTCTTCAACCTGCAGTTAGGTGAAGGGAGGGTGGCATTGTCATTGCTGTTTTGTTCTTTTTAAAGCAGCCTCGGAAACAAATGCAAAGTAATTCATGATGATTAGAAGAAGCAACTATAAAAGTTAGAGTTAGATGAGTTCCAATCAACTCAATACCAATTCAGAAGGACATTGGGATGCGAATCATGGATTCTTTTGGTCGCTTGTGTGATTAGAACAAGTGGGTGGGGGCTTGATCATGTCAGGTATGGTGATGTCCAGCCAAAACAGGATGACAAGGGGTATGTTGGTAGGGGTACAGCAGTAGGCAAGTGTTCCCATGGTGGAGATGATTATCTAAGTTGTGATCAACAGAGGCAAAGCAGGTGGAGTTTGGGTGATTCTTTGTGTGAGAATTATAGATCTGATGACCAATAGTATGGCAACCCAAAGTTAATTCAAGGGTAATCATGTGATGTTATGGACGGGGTTCCTCCGGGAAGGAAACACATTTATCAGGGTGATTGTTCTACGAGTCAGTATGACCATAAAAAAATGGTAAACAATTTAAACGTAATAAACAAGATCTGCAAGATACCCACAACAAGACGTGCTTGGCTGGTAGATGGGATAGTAAATGAGGTCATGGAAGTGTAGGGCAATCTGATGCGAGGAGAGACACCAAAAAAGATAACTATGGCCGTTGTAGGATTGATACCTCCTTCATTGAAAATGTTTATTGTTTTATTTATTGGTCGGTGGACATGGATGAATCATTTGTTGTTGTGTTGCCAATGGCAATTGGAGAGAAGAGGATATCAGTTGTAGGCAAAGGATTGACCATTGTACAGTGTACAATTTGCCGTCGTAGAATTGTGGTCAAATTGGCCCATTGTAGGATTGTGCCAGCGTAGGATTGGAAAGACCTAGGATTGACGGTCATGTTGTAGGAGTCGTAGACCTAGGATTGGACATCATATGATTGGAAGCCAGGATTGACAGTTGTAGGTTTTATGGTGCGAAGGATTGGCCATTGCAGGATTGGGCAGCCATGAAGGAGATGGGAGATGGAGGATCACAATAATGTACTGAGAAAGATGGGAGGTGGGAAGATGGGCAGTTCCGCCAGCAGAATCACATTCATTGTGATGCCTCTGATGCAGTAGCTGACGCTACCACAGTTGGCGTTGTATTGGGAGATGGCTCATCTTTGGCGTTATGTTGGTGGTCCGATCCGTGCCATTGCCGTTGCTTGGGGATGGAGAGGAGACATTCATGGTTCATTCAAACCGGCTCAACAGAAATGAGTGAACGAGTGGGCAGAGTAAGCAGCGCGGAAGCGAAGCATGTACACATCATGCAGAACAGAAGAGCGCCTCAGCATGCAACATGACGTCCTGTGGATGCAACAGGTGGATACAACAGTGTGTTGCATCCCATCCAAGTGCAGCACTTGCGGGCAAAAACAGCGCCACAACGCCCATTAGAGAGGCCCGATTTCAGCGGCTATAGGCGACCCAACGCTGCAAATGGAGCAGTGAATCCTTTCGAAATGCATTCATGAGCTTAACTAACAAAGATGAAGGAATTTTGGAAGCATCTCGCCGAGCAGTGGAAAGGGGCAATCATGGCATATTTTACCATGGTGGGGCTCTAGATAAAAAGGAAATTGATGGCCGAAATGGACGTCTTTACCTCGGAATGGATTTTGTTACCAGAGGCCCCTGTGTTTTGTGGAGTGCCTACGGCACCCTTCGGGCTAGTCCCAAGTGTCGCGGCATTCCAATTGGAGTGCCCCCCCCCCTCAACATCAACCTCTATCAACCTTGTGTGTGTGTGTGTTAGTTGTTAGTCCTCCTCTTCTCACCTCTCAACATCACGACAATGGCGTCCGTAACAACAATACCCTACCAGCAAATTTACGAAAGACGCCTAGCCCAGGCGCTTCAACGAGCCAGATCGATCCGCGATCGCCCCACAAGCATCCTAGCGCGTGAATTTTTCAGCAGCGGCGACGTGGCCCGTCCACACGATCGTTACAATGACAATAATGATGATGCGTGGAGAAGTCTTCCCCGTCGACTGCTGAAACTGGCGACCTATCTTCAGGATCCTTCCTCCTTCTCCCAAGGAAGTGATGCTGACAACACCATCTATGACGTCGACGATATCCGCCGACGCCTTGCAGCAGCCGTATTTGCATCTGCGCCGCCATCATTTTTGGACGATTTTCGGCGTTTATTCGAGGCACTATTAAATGCTCGCCAGAAACAATGGAGGAGGGAAAACATGGACGAATCAATGGATGTAGATGATGATGATGAGTTAGATAATGGGAAAGATGATGCATTGTTACAGGATGAAGATCAGCTGTATCAATCACTTGCTGTATTGGGATGGGTTCCTACTCAACTTCGACGGCCATTTCGAGAAGCTCTCCACTCTGTCACGGGGGTGATTGCTGATGAGTTGGTTGCTGGCAATTTTGAAGAAGAGGGAGTGCTTGATCGTGTTTTACAATGGAAGGATGCGGTGCTCCTTCCTTGGGCATATAATGTCGTGGGCTCTGAGGCATTTGCGCAAGGTCAATGGGAGGCTCAATTGCAATATGCAGCTTCAGAATGCTTTGTCCACGTGAGAATGAAGGAACTGTTCGATCTTGTCACAGAGTATCCTGATTCTCTTCCGGCCGTGCGAGAATTGACCGTGGCACTCGATCGTACGGGACGACTGTGGTATCAATCATTGGCCAGTGAATGGCGAAAAGCATTGGTGGCTCGATTACTACACCCGGGAGCTGAGACTTCACAAATCATAGACGTTTATATCAGCACAATCAAAGTTCTGAGAGAGATGGATCCTTCTGGTGAGCTACTCCAGGTAGTAACTCAACCTGTGCGTGACTATTTGAAAGGGCGATCGGATACTATTCGATGCATCATTACCAGTTTAACAGATGAAGAAAACGGGGGTGAGTTGTATGAAGAATTGAGGAGGCAAGATGCAAAGCCACTTGAAGAAGCCCAGCTTGATGAAGAAGACGAAGAAGAGCCACCTACATTTGATTGGGAGCCAGCCCCTTCGATACTGAAGAGGCGAGGTGTCATAACGGGGCAAGTTGGTAGAGTGACATCAAGCTCCAGAAGAGCAGGTGACATTTTGGCCATGCTTGTTAGTATTTATGGAAGTAAAGATTTGTTTGTCAATGAGTATCGTATCATGTTGGCGGACAAACTTCTTGGCAACATGGAGTACAATACTGACAAGGAGGTGCATAACTTAGAGCTGCTGAAGCTACGATTCGGGGAAGTCAGCATGGTAAGCTATGGCATATGTTGATGCATGTTGTGTGTCATATCGAATATCTCTTATATTATTGTCATCATGACATATCTCTGACCATCCTTTAATGTTCCTAAATGCAGAGGCAGTGCGAAATTATGATCAAAGACCTTGATGATTCCAAACGCATCCATACAAACATTCAATCCACACTAGAGTCAAATCCCAGAGAAAATAGTACCCCGGTTGTTGATGCTGCCATTGTATCACATATCTTTTGGCCGGCACTTCAGAAGGAGGAGATGAAATACCACCCAAGTATTAAATCAAAGTTGGACGAATTCAGTATTGAATACGCCAAACTTAAAAATCCACGTCGATTGGTGTGGATGAAGCAATTGGGCTCGGTGGAATTAGAGGTGGAGGCATATGAGATGGATGCAGACGGAAATCTCGTTTCTCACACAAAGGAAGTTTCATGCACTCCCGCACACGCGACTCTGCTTGCTCACTTTGAAGACAAAAGTGAATGGACCTCGGAAGAATTATCGATCAAGACTGAGATGCCCGAAGATATGGTGCGGAAACGAATGGGGTTTTGGGTGAACCAGCGAGTAGTCCAATCAAAGCGTTCTGGCGAGGGCATGATTTACAGTTTAATATCTGTCAGCGAGGCTGATGTAAATGAACAAAGCTTTCAACATGATGATGAAGACCAAGAACAAAATGCAGTATCTCTCGGTGCACACGAAGAAGAGGCAATGAAAGTATACGAGTCTTACATCTTTGGCATGCTCTCCAACCTTGGGCAGCTTCCACTGGATCGAATTCATTCAATGCTGAAGACTTTTGTGGCAGGATCTGACCACAAGTATGACAAGACTCCCCAACAGTTGGCTGTGTTTTTGCAGCAATTGTGCAAGGAAGAAAAGCTGGAGTGCAGCCCTGACGGCCTTTACACTATTTTGAAGAAGAGGAGTTGAAGTAGATACAATAACAATCAACTAAAAAAATAACATAATTACATTAAGTATTGAATCAAAGACAGTTCTATGACACAAGAGAGTTGAAACAATAGCATGATCCACTACTTATCTAAAATATCATGATCACATGAGGCATTGAGTTAAGGTATCAATTACAGTGCTAAGATACAAAATCGCTTGAGCCCAAGTTAATGGCCTCACTGCTTGGTAACTCCAATGCCTCACAATCTCCAACTCTTATCTCATATACTCCATCTTTGTATTTGTATCGCACAGTAAGTGCCACTGCATCGCTGTCTCCGCTGACTTCCTTGTTTTGACTGTCGTGAGTTTCATGAGGACTGTCCTCTCCTCCTACTCCAAGGCAAGAAAGCCAACTGTTCATAGAACAGATACATTGATGGGTAAAGTCGGATATTAAAGAAATTTGTTTCCCAATGTCTTCTCTCACTTTCGCTTGCTGAATCACCATCTGATTAGGTGCACGATGATCGCGAAGCAAATCATAAAATCCAAGAAGAAAACTTTTGGATGATGGGGGTAAAGATAGTCGAGAGTTTTCAACCCAAAATTGCAATTGTTGCATGACATCCAACGATGCGTTGGAAGATGTACCCGAGGGAAGTGAGGACACTGATTTATAAGTAGCTTTGAGAATGACAAGTCCATTTATCGACTCTTCACGTTGCTGCTTCATCCTGGCAATAGGGGCCATGATAGACAATTGTTTCTCTGCAACTTGTTTTGCTATGGAAGAATTCATCCATAGCCTTTCCTTTTGATTTGTGTGTATTTTCGAGGAGAGTCTCTTGTGTGTCTTGTCAGCTTCAGTTTTCTTATCTGCCGAGTGACCCATCCACTCTTCTATCGTCTCATCAAACAAAAACGAGAGCGTTGAAACCCAAATCACTCTATTCCAATAAAAAGGGGACAAGAACGTTGTGACAAATATGGGAATCCGGACAGTAAGACCCTCTGGGCGCTGATATCGAATGAGCCACTTGAAACCACTCATTCCAGTATGTTCTACTCCTATACCAAGGTTGGAAGCAAACTCGCTCTCATGATAATTACACCTTTTTGATAATTTTCGAGATATCATTCCTTTCATTTTGTATCCCTGCAGAGGGCTCCAGGCTAACGATGCTCGTCCAGATCTATGCGGAGAATCGAACAAATGAGATTGATCGATACTGCATTCAATGGGGAACTGAGAGCCGAGAGTCAGCTTGGCAGATAGTCGCGGTGGAGGACTATCTGACTCTTCTTGGTTTGCAGTGGTAAATCCCCAAGTCGTCAACGAAAGAACACCATACTGCATCTTCAAATTCGAGCCCACACCTAATGCAAACATTGCATTGACTGTCCTGCCGTGAAAAATGGAAAGGCTCCGATGAGATGAAAAGCCAAATCCCAGCGTCCCCTCTTTGCCACTCCCCAGCTCATAAGCGCGAGTCATTTTCGCAGACAATCCCGTTCCATTGGCTAGCTGCGTGGCAGTCGATACCGATGTCTCCAAGTGTTTGTACCCAACGGTAAGGTCAGAGGATATGTTCGTGTGTGCAACAGGTTGGTAATTTGCTGTCAGCAAACCACGTGTGGATCCCATGCCATTCTCGAGATTGGACGATCCTCCTATACTGAGTTGCATTTTTTGTTTTTGTATAGTTGAATTTTGATTTCCATCAGAGGATTGTGCCGGAAAGGGCGATGCAGCTGCCGGGGGTGGCATGGGTACCGATGCCATCAATGAAACATCAGTGGAAGAAACCTCTGGCCATTCCATCCCTCCCGATACTTCCGTCGGGCTACACGTATGCATATTAACCTGCACATCCGCATTCCACTCCCATTCTTTCTGACGCTGTTTTTGTTTTACATCCTCCAACACAATCTGGAGTACCTCCAATGCCTCTGCTGGCTCTCCGTCATCATGAATTGCGGATAGGGTGCGATAGAGTGAATCAGGTGCATAGCGGCCGTGACGGAGGAGTTCTACAGCGGAGTGACCAAAATGATCGTATGCTTGTCGGAGAGCAGGATCCTCAAGAGTTTCATCTGATATATGAAATACAGACACATGACGATGATGCAATTATTAGAATGGCGAGCATCAAAAGGAACAGATAATATCAAATGAAAGAGGCATCCACTGAATAACGTACATGCATGCTGCAACTCAATAAATAATTCTTGAGCATCATCCCTTTCTTTCCCTGGAGGACGCTTGTCGGGATGAAGTAGGCGCGATAGTCTCTTGTAGGAATCTCGAATTTTATCGGCACCAATGGGCTGATGGTGCTTCTCGCCATTATGATTTTGTGGAAGATTTAGCACGGCGTATGGGCTACGAAGAAAGGGACGGCTGCCGTTGCCTCTGCCTCCATTCTCATCCTTCATTCTGCACTGTGAACTGTGATGGATTCTGCCGCTCTAGCTGCTGCTGCTGAATGCTATATGATGCGATGGTGATGTTTTGGTTTTGGCTTTGGCTTGGCGGTTGGGTTGGGTTATGCGATGACGCGAATTCGGATCATTTGTCAAAACCAATACGTACTATTTCCTACGTTGTCACGCACGGGGTGACATACAAATATTTTGTAGTCCCGAGTCCCGAGCCGCGAGACCAGGTCCCGAGTGGTTCTTGTCGTTGGCGTTGGTCGTTGTTATTTTTTTTGTTCCCAGACTTCGCCTTCGCAGTCATTTTCATTTCCTTTTCGCAAGCAATAGCATCGATCGTATGACCTTCTAGATATCGAACCTTGCGACCAGCCGTCAAACTCTCGTGAGACAACGGTTGGCTGGTCTGCAATTCTCATAGCATCGCATCATTCATCATTCATCATGGGCGACTACCTCCAAGAGAAGGACTCCTTCCTCCAACAACAGCAAGACGCCGACAACGCTCACGTCCTCATAAATGCCACAACCTCCACCATCACAATGGTCATGCTCTTCGGCTCGATCATTTTCACAACGGCAAGTTTAGCAGCTCGATTATGGCTCACGGGATTGTGGAGTAATCATCATGACAACAAGGGAATAATGGACAGTACTACAAAGTCTCAACCGTTAGATACCACCTCCCTTCCGTCCATATACAGCCTGCTTTACTATTCGACAGTCTTTGGTCTGATATTATTTTACAGCTACATTTGCGAACATCATCCACCGTTTTTTCATGAAGAAAAGACTTATGATAGGGATGAATTTTTCTTTTGGACGATTTTAGTTGTAGTGTTTGCGGGAGGTCACTCGCTGAGAAAAAATGAGGTGATTAAACGACGGAGTAACCAATCTTCTTCTGGTAGTGGCGGAAAAGAAGGAGCTGCCAAAAATCTACAAAAAAAACAAGAAGAAGCAGCAGCATTATCAGCCACCACAGTAGCACCCTCCACACCCGAAAATGAAGTTCTAAATCGATATCAAACCGAAGAATGGAAAGGATGGATGCAATTCACATTCCTCCTCTACCACTACATGCACGCAACCGAAATATACAATGGAATCCGTGTCATGATCACATGCTACGTATGGATGACTGGATTTGGCAACTTTTCCTTCTTCTACATGACCAATGACTACTCGTTGCCGCGCGTTCTTCAAATGTTGTGGAGGCTTAATTTCCTCGTCTTCTTTTTGTGTTTGACGCATGGTACTCCGTACATTTTGTATTATATTTGTCCGTTGCACACCTACTTCTTCTTCATGGTGTATGCCGTCATGTCGATTGGGAAGGAACAGAATTATACCAAGTGGTGGATTCGGATTAAATTGGGAGTGACAGCGTTCATCATTTATGTTGTGTGGGATTGTGACACTGGGATATTCGAACAGTTGCATCGAATGTTGTCGGAGGAGCCAAGTGCGGGGGCAACCATGGGGTCGAGGTGGGAGTGGTACTTTCGATCGTATCTAGACCATTGGAGCACTTTGTTGGGAATGGTGTTTGCTCTCAATTTTCCAATACTATCGTTGTTCTTCAGAAAGTTGGAAGCGAGGAGTCCGTATCGTCACTGGATGGGCAAGTTGTCCGTGGCTGCGGGCATGTTGTACGTTTTTTGGCTATGGATGACTGGACCTTTGATGTATTCCAAGATTCCGTACAATTCGACAAATCCGTACTTTGGCTTCATTCCACTTATTTCATATATCTTTTTCCGGAATCTAACGCCCCGAATGAGGTCTTATTCGATGGAGCTATTGCACGAAGTAGGCAAGACAACATTGGAGACATATCTCATGCAACACCACATCTGGCTAACATCCAACTCCAAGACAATCTTGGTGTTTTTGCCAGGCTGGCCTCGGGTCAACCTGGCTTTGGTGACATATCTCTATGTCATCTTGTCTCGCAACTTGCACAAATTAACATTGCTCCTGCGTGGGATGTTGTTACCAAATGACCAAGCGGCATGCCTCAATTCGCTGGGTGGCATGGCAGTGACAATCGCTGGCTTCTATTGCGCGGCGTTTTTATTGGAGGGAGTGGACATGGCAAGTTTGCCCACTGTTGGCATGGTATCAATGCTGTGTGGTGCTCTGCTGTATCAGTCTGTGATAGATTCGAGCTGGTCTACCTACAGAAAATCAGTGAAACAAATAATGAAGCCCGCGTTCAAGGATGATAATCTCCACGTTGAGGAATATAGTACTGCTTCCCAATCTGAGAGAAATGACTTGACAGGACAAGATGGCAATGATGAAACGATTTATTCGAAATTCTTCCCTCCTCTGATCGGGGCCATGGTCCTACTTGTGCTAGGCCTGATCTGGAATGGATTTGCTGCCGCTGGAGCTACCGCTATCGGCCCCCTTCCTCCAAGGTGTGATGCCTTTGTAAACGATGGAATGTGGATCCCTATTGATGGGTGTAATGAATCCAGCCGTGGCATGTCATATCGGAATTATGGGGCTGCATCGTACGGCACGTGTGCACCCCATGGAAATTCGTACGTTTGGGCTTGGGAGGAGCAACCATCTCGTACTCACTGTCGATTTGGCCACAGAAGTGAAGCACAGTTGAGGAAATCTCTTAATCGACGCGATATTGTATTCATCGGAGATAGTATGACACGATATGTATACCATGCTTCAATGAGGGCTATGGGAATCAGTGACTCTGGTGCCTATGACGCAACTGGTCCTAAACATGTGGACATCAGCAATACTTTGTGGGAAACAACTCCCGTCAATTTCAAATGGGCACCTCTTGCTGTTGATCAACTGGGTGCTCTCAAGGAAATTAATCGACAGGCATCAGAGGAGGGGACAGACAACCGACCACCAGATCTCATTTTTCTCGGTGGAGGGGCCTGGGACCGACTTCATGTTTATGCCACTGATGAAGACCGCCAATCTCATGCTACTGTATTGAAAGATCTGGGACATGAAATGCGAATAGCCCAAGAAGAATATGGTGCTGCTGTTGTGTGGTTCATACCAACGACTATCAATTCACAGGCCTTGAATACCGAAGAAAAGCGAGATCATATGCGTGAAGAAGATATGGAAGCGATGCGAGCAGTGTATGCACACAACGGGATCTTATCGTCATCCTCCTTTGTAATCGATGGGCCAGCATTTACCAGTTCTAGAGTATCCGAGAGCTATGATGGTGTACATTATCCGATAGACGTTTACTCCGGAGGGGCCCAGATTCTATTCAATGCCTTAGACTGGTTATTGCCACCTGGTATTGTGGAGCCTGTGACGCCTCCAAGGATAGGGAAAATGGCCAATCCGAAGCTTGGAATGGTCATGCTTCTATTGGTAACGATTGGCTTAGTTTTCTTTGATGGCTTTCTAGGATTTTCATATCTTGCTTCTTTGTTTGTCAAGGGTGTTATGCCCTATAAATTATACGAAGAAGCATTTTCTGCTGTGCACAAAAAGATGGGCCTTCCTGGATCCGATGTGGTAGGTTTGCCACCAGGACCAACCAATGGTCAAGGCCATCAGAAACTTGCGAAATCCCCACGAATTAAAGCAGATGGTGACAAAGAATTTGATGCTTTGTTGGACTGAAGATAATTGCTGATGATAAAATACTTCCATTGCTCATATGGTACATATTGACCCCATCCCTGAATGTTCTTGTCAATGTATTGGTATTGGCAGGATCCTCCAATGAATAGGAGGACCTTGATGCTTTTCAACATTCAATATAAATAAATAGATATCAGTTGATAGGCAATTATTGCTCATGACAAAGCTATTCCATTTTGCATTGTCCATCCAGGTTTATGTAGTTTGGGGGGTCTACTTCTACTTAGATGCTGCAGTTCTTGGACCAAAACATGATTCCCATCAAACCAAATCAAAGTTTGGTGTTGATGTGAAAGGGAAATATTATTTGTCTACGCAAGCCACAGCAGCGAGAGGTGCATGACAAAAAAGTAAGTGCGTGAAAGGTTGATCACAATAAAAATAATTGCATACGACAGGGTTCGAACCTGCGCGTACTGATGTACAATAGATCTTAAGTCT
>JAZGVS010000612.1:0-13232 GCA_037356235.1 Bacterosira constricta
GTCACGACCTTGAGACGTATGTAGAAACTTGTGTGAAACTTATGAAACGTGGAAGTTACGCTCCTGGAAGTTACCACATCTCAACACATCTCATTTATATTATTCCTAACCTATGTAGCGAGATAGATTAATTCCTACATGATTTAGTCCATTTACTGCACCTCAAAAAAATCATTCCCGCGGCGCGAGCCAGCGAATCTGAAGAAGCAGGGTAGGAATTCAATACTGAATGCCAAAATGACAGGCTGTACATTCGTAGGAATAAGTACTCCGAACCATTTGCGACTTGCTGGAACCTGCTAGAACAGAAGCAATGAATCTGCTTCCTATGATCCTATGTACATAATATCGCCATTCAGTCGTGCACGCACAGATGATAATATGTAGGTAGTCGCTATCTAAGGTCGCTAGTCGCCCCCTCGTTTAGTGATCATTATAGCATAGATTAGCATTATTTGATAAGTTAATTGCGTTCTGGAGCCAGCACATTCCTGAACAATGGGAGCAAAATATGTCGGTGTCCCGACAGAGAAATGTCAGGACACGCTAGAAGTGGAAGATAGCGTACCAATCGTCCCAGTGGCCACCGCCGTCGACGCCTCCATATTGGAAAATCCTTTTTCCGTGCCTACGGCGTCCAAAGTTGACATGCAGGACGACCGCACAAAAGGAGTGTATCAGCATGACAATGAACAACACGACGGCGTTACCATCACATGGGAGAAGGGGGAAGTCCAACCTTCGGCCTATCGTGATAAGTGGTTCGCCATAGCATTCATCACTCATCTGGTCGCTGTGGTTGGATCAGCCGCAGCGTTTGGGTCTGCTGGATGGAACAAGATTGCCTCGAGTTCGAGCAGTGGCACGGAATCAGAAGAGGGATCTGCTGACACCCAAGAAGGGCCCCCAAAAGAATTGCTGTTGTGGCTTTTTTCAATTGCCCTGGTTGTCGCGCCTGTCCTCTCTTTTGTTGCCTTGACTATGATGAGCCGGTAAGTCTTTATTATTGCATCATTGTTATTGTTTATTGCTTGTTGACACCAATAGTTGTCCGATTGTGTTATATTTTTTGTTTCTCCAGAAACGCCATCGGCCTCATCAAGGCTTCGCTCTGGGTTTCAGTTGTGCTCTGTGGCCTATCTGCATTGCTTCTCATGGCTGCCGCACCGTTTGCTGGAATCATATATGGCATATTTACGGTATGCCTCATCCGGTATGCACGAAGAGTTCAGAATAGGATTCCTTACGCTGCAAGCAATCTGAAGTGTAGCATAGCTGTGTTGAAGACTAATCTAGGGCTTGTCTTGGTAGCGATTGGCTCCACGATGGGGCTTATTGCTTATTGCTTCGGCTGGTTTTGGGCGTTGATTGGAACAATGCAGCTGGATGCGATGAAAGATAGCACCAGTGCATCCGGGAGTGAATACAGTGAAAACAGTTCTGATGACTCAGATCTTTCGGCCCTTGGAGGTATTGTTGCATTCTTTTTCGTACTTTCTTTCTACTGGACTCATCAGATTTTGAAGAACATTGTTAGGGCAACAGTCTCTGGGGTTGTTGGAACGTGGTGGTTCTCGCCGTCAGAGGCCAGTTCATTTTTCTCCGATGCAATCCGTCATTCACTCATCCGTTCCACCACCTGCTCACTTGGAAGTATCTGTTTTGGTTCCCTCATTGTAGCTATTTTGCAAATGTTGAGGAACTCCCTCCATAGGGCTCACCGCAATGGAGGGATCCTCCGGTGTATAGCCATGTGCATCCTTGCTTATATTGAAATGCTAGTTGAATATTTTAATAAGGTAAGTCCGCTGCTGGAGTAGTCCTTTGTAATACTGTGGGCTCGTCTTACAAAATTTACATTTTTTCGTATAAGTGGGCCTATATTTACGTTGGTCTATATGGATATGGATACGTCGATGCTGGCAAGCGTGTCATTAATCTCTTCAAAACACGTGGATGGCAGACCATAATTGCGGATAATCTTGTCAACAGGCTTCTTGGTATCGTGTCTCTGACGATTGGCCTTCTGACAGGAGTTTGCACTCTATTTGCGGCCTTCTGCGTTGAAGAATTTGAGTCGAAGGATGGTTGGATGCCTATTGGTTTTGCTGTTGGCTTTTTTTTGGGACTCACACTCAGTGGCGTATTCATGGGCTTGTTATCCAGCGCAGTGGATGCTGTAATTGTTTGCTACGCTGAGGTAAGTCCGCTGCTGGAGTAGTCCTTTGTAATACTGTGGGCTCGTCTTAACAAAATTTACATTTTATCGTCAAAAAACAGGCCCCAGCTGAATTGGAATGTTCCCACCCTATGATTGCGCAGGAAATGTCTCAAACATGGTCGGAAGCGTGGGGAGATCAAATTCCTAACATTGTTCCAGTCATTGTTGGATTAGGTGGTGGACTTGGAGTTGTATAAGTATCATAGTGTTGGCAATGTAGATAAAGACATCAAGTTTGTAGAACAGAGTGATTGGATTACGAGAACAAGAGAAGCAATTTATGCAATCAATTATTAACCATTAAAATAATGGCACTGCAACATCATCTTCGCCAAATGTAGGGGGTTGGGCAGGCCGACATAAATCAAGAATGTGGTACAGCTGTTGCTCTCTTATTCCTTCTTGAGTGCCTATTCCCTTCAGATCAATTTTCCGTCTCTCAATCATCTCTTTCAGTTCCTGTTTGGCCAACTTCCTAGCTGTAGCCCTTTCATCCATGTCAGACAATACCCTCTGGCTCTTCAAGAAATCCATTTCCATTAATGACTCTGCTCGAAATACATCCCCATTGTTGCCTTTTTGCAATTGTTCAACAATGGCAGCGGACACCCAAGCGTCACGGGCTCCGTAGGCGATTTGTTCTAATGTCAAATGACGCTGTTGAAAGGAAACGCAATAGTGCAAGATATCATTAGAACTATTTTTTATCCTCAAATAGTAACACATGACACATAAACATAATGCCTACCTTTCCCCAGTTTGACATGGCAAGTTTCTTTGAAAGAGCAAGAGAAAAACAGTGAGTTATGCAGCGCTCAGCTTCAACCTTGTGTGCAAACGCAACACATAGAACCGAGGCGATCTTCAAAAAGTCTCTTCCTTGGGACCTTTCATATAAATTTAGCACCTTTCCTAACCTACCTTCGATTTGTTTATTTCCGTTCCAAGAATTTTCTGAGCTAGTTCCCGGAGTCCTGATCGACAAGAGGGATTTTTGCTTGGTAGAATGCACCCGATATCGAAGCGACTTGTCATGGCCCATAATTGTGGTATCTCTTGGTTGTGTTGTTCTAAATAATCCCCTCTTGACCATCGATACAACTCCAGAGCATCATCATCAATGCCAACACCCACTTTGATAATCTTGGGAAATAATATTAACAGTTAATGAACCAAGTCGAACCATCGCAAAAACTAAAAATGAGATTGGTCACTCAATGACACACCTTGGGATTATTAATAACACTCCGTAAAATCTCTGGTGCATAGAGGGAACTTCCATCCCCGCATCGAGATAGATGAATAATAATACACGATGTAGGAGTTGAAAGTTGAATTGTAGCTGGACCATCGGGAAGAGATGACCGTTCTGGCTTCCATGGAGGTTTTGCAATTGATTCTTGATCAAATCCTAATATGGTATATTCGTCGGCGGAGACGTTATCCTTGAGCCACCGCTCAATAATGCGTGGATCTTTTGTCGTCAAGACCGGGAGTTGAGGAGCACCAACGGGTCCGCCAAGAGGTGGACACATGTTGCTAAGTCCGGTCTTTTCTCTAGAAACATGTTGACGTCGTTTGGGACTGCTGGATGATTGTTGTGATTCACCGCGGCGGGGAGGTCTTGTTCTTCTTTTTGATGCATTCTTTGGAGACCCACTGTTCCTGGCGTTACCTCCAGGACCTTCATGTAATGAACTGGTAGAATGTCTTATTTTTCTGGTGTTGGCTGTTGATGATTTCTTGGCGGTGGCCGCCTGCGCATGGAGAAAAAATGATGGATGCGTTGAAGATGCGTCTGAAGCCGATGGTATTAAACTCAGGATAAGAAAACAGAGGCCAGCCTGAGAGAAAAGAGCCTGCACTTGCTTCATGATTGGGGTCGGCTCTCTAGAGACTACTAGAAACCATGCCACGTGCCATCATAATTGTTTCAGATGTGATTCTGGCAGATTCTAGCCAGACGTGTGATTTTTTGTTGTTGCCGTCGGCGTCGGCGTGAGTTGCGAGCTGCGAGCTGCGAGCTGTTGCGGTTGCGATATCTAACTAGCTACGAGCTACGATAGGTAGGTAGCTGTAGGTAGGTAGATATCTCTAGATAGCCAGCCAAGTAGTAGATATCGAAGCTCTACGAGCTACGAGCTACGAGTTGCGATTTGCCGCAACAACAACCAACAACTAAAACCATCACCTACCATCGATCACCATCAACGAATACCGCCTCCAGCTCCAGCCTGACTGAACCATTGGTTAGCATATCGCCACAGAAATTATTTAACAATGGGCGCACTTTATATCAATCTTATCTTCATTTTGGCAGTGATATTTTCGTCCTTACAAAAGACGAGCGGGCTGGCATTTCCTGCGAGAGGTATGACACAGTCACAGTGTCATGTCGATCATGAGATGGGTTATAGATCGAGAAGAAGGCTGCTCGAACAAATAATAACAACAATACCAATAGCAGGATCCGTATTTTATTCCGCTCTTCCGGCCAATGCCATGTACGAGAACGCTCCAGTGGCGGAGTCATCTCCTGTCCCTTTGCCTTCTGGAGTTACTTATCAAGATTTACGAAATGGAGAGGACGGATCCATCGTCGTAGAGAAAGGAAAGCGAGTCAATATACAATGGGTTCTGAAACGATCAAATGGGTATTTCATTGATTCATCGTCAAATAGTGATGGTGTCCCGTTTATCTTTGTTGTTGGTGGCGACAAAGATTCTTCCAAAGGGGGCAGCCGAGCAATAGAGGGGTTAGATGAAGGGATTCAAGGGATGCGGCTGGGTGGAATTAGACGTATCGTTATCCCACCTTCGTTGTCATATGTAGAAGGAGTCGAAGACGGTAAACCGGGACCTGTGCCAGTTGGTTTCGGCCCAAAGCAAAGGATACGTCGAGTCATGGAACTTTTGAAAGACATCCCCGGAGAAAGCATAGTATTAGATGTCAAGGTCACCCGTATCCAATAGTAGGCATTATACATTATCATCATATCTGGATAACTCAATGCCTCAGAATGTTTTTACCAAAACGATCTTGCATTTGATATAATACAAAGTGCTTCGCCAAACAAAAATACACTCTGTCTGTGGTAGTTGGTAATAATACGTAATCGAACGAACATAATACTCATTAAACAGTTAGGTACATCATTTTGTGTAGAATTGTTGCCAGTGTAAATAATAACACACACACAAGATTGGCAAGTGACAGAAATAATATGAAAATAGAACAAACCGCACACAGCGAGAGAGTATTCACGTCAACTCAGATATTGAGCACTGCCTTTAAGTATTGTTGCGCATCATTTCCTCCTTGCCTCTAATAATGAAAATGCAGCATAGCAATACCTTATTGTTTAGCAGTTATGTATTTGGTTTTGGTTGGTCTTGGTGTTGACTTTTTTGCTGAAAGCTGCTGAGTCAATCACAATGCAGTGTCTCATCGTATGCATAATATGTACAATGAACCCAATCTGAAATGGAAGAGTAGGATAGAATTGGTAAAAGATGACTGGCAGCCATCTACGGAGTTTATTCTGCATCCATTTGATGTCACATTCAATCTATTATAATTGCCATAGTCATTCAAAGTTCAAACATAATATGCACCTAAAACCTGTCCGTGGGTGTCATCGGTCATCGGTGTGTCCCATGCCATATAACATGTTATCCCCCACGCCGTCCCTTTACTGCTCAGATTCACAGAAAGGGGGGGGGTGAGAAGTGTAACTGCAACAAATCCACGCATTCTTCTCCGGGGCAACCATTCTGAGGATGCGTATTGGTTCCCCATCTTCTCTGTTGCAGTGTTGAATGGAGACGACCAGCGAACGCTGTGCTACTATACTGCTTAGAGGATCCAGTCAGATGATCCTCGTGTTAGTTCAACCTTGTCCCGGGATGGTCCCGCCATGTTGCTAGCCATATCTTAACGGCTGGTGCATTTTTGGCCATATAGCTTTTGTTGTCTGGTACTACAGACAGAGATCAGCTGATATCTGTCAACTGAGCTGGTCATAGTCATAGAAGTGTCAGTGTCAGGACAACCTGTGTGAAAGCACAATCCATACAATGACTATGACTGGATATGAGGCAATCTCCCCCCTCCACAAGTAATGAATAATGATGATGGCAAAAGTGCAGCAGTGTGAAGGAGAACAACAAACCTCCAGGCAAGTAGTTGAAGCCATTGCCATTGACTTGAGTTTGGGGGGGATCAAGTCTATATGCTTGGTAACACCAGGATGTAGATGCATTGTAATAGTATCTTTGACATGGCATGGACAATTCCAAATTCCAATGGTGTAAGGATCGGTTGTCTGGCCTAACTTGGTTGAGTTGTGTATCTTTTCAGTACTTGTTGGCTAACTATAATATAGTCATGGTTGGCTATGCTTTGCATTTTGTCTATGGATATTTTCCAATTAGACTTGTGCGCAATGCAATACTAACATATTTCACAAATACAAATCACAGGTAGAGGAACTAGTGTCCGTTTGTAGAATACATATGTAATCCGTTGTGTATGTGTAGCTATAAATACTTGCCACCAACCAATGTACATCTATGTAGCCATGAGGGGTTCCAGCATACACACTTTCTCGTCTTAACTAGACAAAGAATCCAAAAAGTAGAGCACGCAGATTATTCTCAACATTGGCGAGCCTCTTACAAACCAAACCTCTTCATAGTAAAAGATCCTTCCATTTACATTAAGATGATGGATCCATCTGGGTAGATTTATACATGGGAATAGTGAAAACATTAATAAACGATCAAATATTGGATGGGTGGCCTCTGATCGCGGCGGTTGAGATAAAAATGATGTGAAATTACCTAGCAACTACTAATCAAATGCAAGAAAGTTGTTACAATTAAGCCTTGGTATAGTCATGCATATGATACTATTTATAGCTACACAGCCAGTTCTGTGTGACCAGTAAGATCAATTGAGGTTCAAACTCGCAAGAATGAACTTACACTCTGGCTTCCAGCACGTATGATGTATGGTGACAGAGGGAGAATTGATTTCATCTTACCTAAGGGCATTGAACTTAGCTCTAAGCGTGTTGGTTAGGAGTCTTATAGACCACTTAGCCACTTCAAACCATGTTCCACACAGCCCCACACAGAAAAAATATGTTATAATGTCTCCCAGATGCAGAGAAATTATGATGCCCACCTTCTTGGAGCTAGTAAAAAAATAGGTTCATACATGTGACCGTACCTGAAGTGTTATTACCATCATAGGAGACAGCAGAGTGATCTAGCACTGCCATACCACCCACGGCTCCAACCCTTTCATTTTTGTCCGATGTTGGTTGCCCCATAACTTAACAAGCTAACGCTGACTACAGTGCCAGACATGCCATCACCTTTGAGGGTATATAGATATTGTATATATCAACCTGTCAACTTTGGTGTGGAATGGCTGACTACACACCGGGAAGTGGAACATCATCTGACATGGCTTGGATTATATTGGGAAGCTGCACTGGCACCTTGGTGCCTACTGTATCTCCGTGTTCAAGAGTTTGAGCAATGCTGGTGGGTGTACCAAAGGTATTGACGGAGGTAGGTGGTCCTGCCGAAACCGAACCCGCCAAAAAAATGCATTCTCCAAAAATCCACGATCAGCGAACACAACGTAGATTGAAGAAAATACTCACGGGTCACAGCAAGACAACGACAATGATTCAACGACCCCCCCTCCTCTCTCTCCAACCCAGGACTCTTAAACTGTGGGCTACAAACAAGGGAATCAGTAAATTGGCCAACGCTACCTTATCATAAAATCCCTGGGGGGGGTCGGGCATTTTTGGCTGGTGGTCATCTTTTTGAGCAAATTCATAATCAATGACCACAGCCAAAGCCAGATGAGCACAATGATGGTGCTGCCGCTGACCACCTTCCGGCCCGTAGAGCCAACCAACCCTCACATCAAGCGCTGCCACCACATCATATGATAGTATTGACTCCTGTGATAGTCCTGCTGGCTCATCGCCGGCTCTCGGGCCTGCCAACAACACCTCCAATGGCGCCAACGCGGCCTCACACAACAATGGAGGAAATGGAGGAATTTTCAACCATTCTTCCATTGGTGGCCAAATGAATGACCACCACTTCCTCCAACTGATTGCACACGAAACTGCAATTTTCCCTGCCTGGAGGTGTTGACCATTGTACCCAACCATTGGGTGCCTTAGATGGTTGTCACTCATCCAAGGGCACCAAACAACACAGAAAATTGACACACAACAATCAAATGGGTTAAAGAGGCTTCTGGTGCCAGTTGACGATAGGCAGGGATAATTCATTTGACCCATACTAATATGGCCCATACACCCCATTTGCATCAATTTCAGAGTTGCAAAATTTGCCGAGCGGGACGGGGCATTGATTTGCAATATCAAAAATCAAACAACAATCAAATGCATGGATTGAATTTGCCAATGGAATTCATGCCGTGGGATGGACACACCCATCGTGGGTAAGAGCATGTGAGCTCCATCCTCCTCAATTATTACAATAAAAATGGAGGTACCGCAGGGGTGGCCCGGGCCTCAATCTCAATATTGGGCTCTCTAAGACTTTCAACTGAGCCATTTGAGACAAGCAAAACCGATACAGCAATCAATTAGAGTAGGGAAGTGTTTGTACATGGCAGTCAGGGTATCTGAGCCATTATATATTAAGAGAATTGCTCACTTTCCAAGATTTTACGGGCAGCGGATGCAACGAATTCAGAGTTTGTTCTCTCCGTATACTTTTACTTATAGAATGTAGAACGTAACAAATAAGATAATATGTATGATGCCATGCTCCTGTCAAACTTAAAACTAGACATGGCATTTATTACCTCGCTTTAATATATTGCACTGGTTCAATACATTTGTTAGTGATTTTGCAGTAGATATGGTCATGTTGGATGAGCTTTACATATCCAATTTTACCATACATAATAATTCCTACGTACGAGAGGTCAGATATATCACAGATCAGCTCCGGATCAAAACGCGCGCGCCACCAACACCACCCATGGTATACGCAAAAACTACTACCAGTGCCGAAATGGGACGGTTTTGGCCATTCTTTTTTGCTGCATTTGCAGTTGATACTTATATTAGTACTGTACTAGCGAGTGCAACAAATCTTGTAAAAAAAACATCAGTATAGAAGGTAAACAGGGGGTACGGGCGAAAAACTAGCAAAAAGCACTAATAAACATAAAAAATCTGACTTTGAGGCGCTGTGGTAAGTAGAGAAGGGGCCGATTATTTTTTCCCAAACTTTTGTCACACCATCAGGTTAGCAAGTTGAGTGGATTTGGGGGCACCACAAGGAATGGATTCTAATTTTTTTGGCAGGACCATCTAGTATAGAGATGAAGTGTTGCTGTTGCTGCCAAAGGAAGAAGATGATCTCGAAGAACTCGATCCGTTTGAAGGGGAACGGAGGAGTCAAGGTCAACTATAATGAAATGATGATCGAGTGGCCAAAGATGACCTAGAGTAGTCTAGTTTTGGTTGGAAACCGGCAGATTGGGTGCAAAGTGATTGGTTGAGATTGGTTGGCGGTATATAAGGATAATATAGTTGTTGGTGGTGGTGTGATGAAGGTGGACGATCCGCCATGACTATATGCCCTCTATTTTGTTTTCCCTCTGATTTTGTTAGTGGAAGCGAGTAATGGGGTAAACTGTCCACTGGGGCTCACTGGGGTTCAGAATTGTCATTGAAAACACAGGGGTCCTGGGGGGGGCCTCTGGGCCTGGGGGGGGTTATTAATAACCCCCCCCCCCCGCCAGCCGCCAGCCGTCGCCGCTGAGATCTGAGATCTGATGTAAAATTTCCACAAGCCACAGCCACAGCTCACAGCTAGCTCCCCAACACCATCTACCCACCATGACATCCAAACGCAGTAGCATCAGAACGGCAGCGACTGCCCCACTCTCTCACTACAATGACCTAGGCGTGCGCGAGCGATGGCCTGTCCTCATCTACCGCCTTCAATCGCATCGCGGATGGGAGATCTATTCCGATCCCGACAAGGAGGCTGCGACGACATCCTCGTATGCGTCTGGGAAGAAAACCAATGCCGCTGCCAATAAATTGACTGAAGGCAGTGGTACAAACGACAGCAATAACAGTATGAGCAATGATGGATTTTCCAAAACTAATCGCGCGGTGGAAGAACTGACTGTCGTTCCGAGGAACGGATGCATCGAGGTTCGTAAAATGCGTCTTCGAATAAAGTTATTTGAACAGCATACGCCGTGGGATCCTAGTCAGCAACAGCGTGGTAGCAGCCGATCACGCCAAGGAGGAGAAAATCAAGTGGCTCAGGGGAAGAACAGTAAACCTGCAGAAGGAGGAGAAAGTGCTGATAAAAATGCAGACAACAGTAAGAAAAATGGCAATAGTGGTGGATATGACTCGGACATACCAGGATCTGATGGCTGGAACGACAATTCTTTACTTGTCCGGCGTCGCAATTCGCTCCTGGTAACGACTCGTCGAGGGTGCGGGGCAATCATGTTTCAGTTCAAATCCATCCAAGAATGCCTCGAGTTTTGTGATCGCTTGGTGTATCTGAATTGGAACTATCTTTTTCCACCTGATGACAACTTGGACGAGGATACCGGCCCGACAAAGAAACGAAAAAGATCCACTGAAAATGATCGGTCTACTGTGAATGGTATGGATAAAAGAGAGCTGCACATCCATGAGATGATTGGCAACAAACGTCAAAGATGTGCTATGTTTGGAGATAACGAAATCCCTGAGCGGAAACTTCTCCTTGCTGCCCCCCAGAACAAGAAGAATAACGGCCATAGTAATATTCTGGAAGAAGCACCTGTTAAGTCTGAAGAGATCAAGCAATGTAATAGAAAGGAGGAAATGATGTCCTACATTGTTCGGCTCGCTCATTCGGAAGATTTTAGAGGGTTTGTGGATGAGCTTGAACGTGGTTTGGAATCGGCACCGGATACAGCTGCCATTCACGCAGCTCTCGGTTTCTAGTAGATTTGACTCAATACCATAGTATCATTGCTCTTTAGTGTCAGGATTGATATGATAAATGGAAACCATCGCTACGAATGCATAAATCATCATTACGATACCTCAGCTCTGTCAGATTTGGAGTCACATTCATACAATTTTGTTGAATAGTTCCAACATTTCAATTGATTAGAAAGATATATATAATAGACACGGTATAGCACTTGTAGTTTGCTTGCAATATATTACTAATTAGCGGTCGACGCACACATCTATCATGCACCATAGAATGATGGTCAGTTTTATTTTTCCTCTTCAGACAAATTCTTGCTTCATTTCAAACATTGAACACATTGTTGACAGTAAGCTTGACTAAAACTTGATAATATTAACATCGTCTTTGTTATTGCATCTTTGGCTTGCACTTGATTTTGTTGATAATAGTGGAGTTCCAAGAATTTCGGTTCACATTTTTAGACCTCGAAGGGACCTGAAATCTTTTCATCACCTGAATGAAATTTCGCCATATGGGAATTGGCCATTGTTATCAAAAATTAGTAAGGTCTTATTGGGCGTTATGCATAACTAGTTTGACATAGTTATCAAATAATTAGATTGATCAACAGCTGCTCAAATATGTAATTAAAACACAACTTTCCAGATGACAGTTGCCCATAGTGCAATTCATAATGTTACACAATAGGTCACAGAGATATCTGCAGGACCGCTTCAGATTTCACACTAATCTCCCAATCAACTCTAACAAAATGCCATTGGTATTACTCTGGAGAACAATCTCGCCATCCATAATTCCCATCACAACAGATCACTGCTCATCGTGCCAATTCGATGATGATGGTACTGGATCCAGATCTTAACAGCAGAATTGAACGCTGAATCAATAGGAAGGAAATCATCCGGTCCAAATATTTTGTGCAATAATTGAAACGCGTTTGGCTACTCCATAAAAGACAACATCATCAGAAAAAGCTGCTGAAACCTATCACAAAACAACCAAATGCTACCAATCCAGGGACAAACAACCTGCCAACTAAACATCAGACAAACTTGACGGTCGTGTTCATCCTAAAAAACATCCCCCCTATAATTCCACATGCACATTGAATGCACGGTCAAGATATAGCAAGCCTAGAATGGCATTGTGATATAGTGGTCTAGTACATACATGTCCCTGGACCCCTCAGCTACATTCAGCATACACTAGACATAGAGGCTCAGCAAGCCAAGGTATCACCCACAAAACACTTTGAGAAATTCTTGATACCATGTTCGTTTCAAGTACAAACACGTCCCCTCCCGTACCCATGTCCTCGTACATTCCATAGATGTATGTGCAGGATATGGGAGACTTGGAGTGACATTGTGCCACAGTGATTGCATTTGTACCTACTTCCCTGAAACCCTCAGCTAGTTGGCAGCTTCTGGAGGATCAGCCAGGTTGCAATACATCATGGGATAATTGGCATGTCATGTCCATTCCAAGTGCACTCATACCTCACCCCAATTCCATACACTCCATTGATGTATGGGTATGGGTAGTATATTGCTTACCTGGAGTGTGTGTAACTTGACCTTGACCTCCAGTCACTGATACTCCCACCCACGTGCGATTTCAATTGTAAGGTGGGCGATCCGCGAAGATAGGTTTCCATCCCAATTCACACAATCAGGTCCATAGATTCGGCTCCCGCCTAAATTATCATCTTGTATCATTATGTAGGAATCAGTAATAACTTTTCAACAACCGGAGAATAAAATCGCTTCATGAACCGAAGTGGATGCTCCTCTCTTTCATTTCTTTTTTACGTCCTCGGTCCCCGACCATGATGAATAAATTTAATCCCCGCCGCCGCCGCGCATTTCCCAGCACCACCCCCCTCTTCCTATAGTTTGATTCATCTTCACGGATTACGGGTGTGTCTCCCATGGGTGTAGATGAGCAATATATATACATATATCCATTCAATGTCTCAATAACCCAA
>JAZGVS010000613.1:0-13271 GCA_037356235.1 Bacterosira constricta
TGATTACAACATCCTCCTTCAACTTCATTTCATCACAAATTAACTCTCCAATCTCCGCACTAAATTCATGGATCAATAACTGCCTCTAGTGTAAACGACAACACAATCACCAACCAGCACAATCTTTTGCAACTGTTTCTTCCGGCTGAGTCCTTTAGAGGAAGGCAATATAATGACACTATCATCTCTCAATTGCTCATGCAATAATTTTCCGCTGCATATTAATTGACACATCGCCACACCGGTTGTTTTAGATGAGAATCGGAAAAGCCCAGGTTTCCCATTTACGTTGTGAATATGGTTCCTCACTGATTCTACAACTGCAATATAATTGCACAACTCTTTTGTCTCTTCCTTGCTCCAGGCGAGTTCATCAATGTTGGATCAATTCCTTTTTGACTCTTCTTTCATCAGTTCGAGCAGAGTGACTTCGATACTTGTATCAAGTGATAAGAGACCCTTGTCGCTAGAAGTAGAAGCATATACTAATGCTTCATTCATTACATTTAATGTGTCTCCTTCATCAACTTCATTTCCACAGTACTATCATCTAGACGTTTCTTCATTCCGACAATTGTTGCTGCTTTGCTTTGCCTCTGAATCCTTAGATTAGTAGCGCGAGCCATCACCTCAGGTGGAGTGAGATATGTCCATTTTGATTTTGTAGCGCTTGAGACTGCTGTTCTCTCTTTGAAGTTTTTGATTCTATTCTCCGCCTGCCACTCTTTCACGCTTCTCTTATTTGAACACTTCAAATACAGGCTGGCAGTGTCCACCCGCTTGTTGCATACTATATATTCTGCACACTCTCTAAAGTCCATGAACCTTTTTTCGTGCCAATTTCAACTCCTTGAACTTGAACCTTTTTCGAGTGCATCAATAACAATAGAGCATCATAGAGCTGCTTCTGCCAATTTTGAGTCGGTAGAAATATCAGCCTCCACAATTGAATTGGCATGTTCAGCCACCAGCACACCAATCGTTTCATTGTCATGTACCATTGGCACAGACGGCATTACATCAAACAAGACAGGGTGGCGGTGGTATACCACTGACCTAGAGAGTGGAGTTGCTAGAAATGTTGGTTCTAATAGTTCTAAATATTAGTTGCCGATATGACGTCATCTGGCGAGAGCCGTCATCGTTTCGCGTTATTACGAGAATTAGCCATAGGTAAACTCCCACCTAGAGCCAAACAAAGTCTCTAGAGAGTGGCTAAGTATTCTTACACGTGTAAATGACAGTAGGTACGATACGTGTATCCTCGTCTATGTGTGTAGATTACATAAAAAGGTTTATAAAACGGTTTGGTTTTGTAAAAACACTTTCTAAATAATTTGACCTGGCCTATTTGTAGAAGGAACATCACGATCACACCAGCACCAGGAAAATTACAGATCACACGATCTCTCACTTGATATCACTATCACGATCACGATCACGATAATGGCCGTTGACTGCTGCATGATGCCGCCGGGAGTGAATGTCTACCATAGAGAAAACCGGGCGATGAACAACAAAGGAGGCACTTCCTAATAATCACAAACAAACGCTCAAACTCAAAACAATCAGCAATGCCACTCCACGAATATCTCGAGAAAAAGCGGCGTCAAAACATAACCCAGCTCAACGCCACCGGAGCCTGTCACATCTGCGGATCGACATGTCGAAACTCAGAGGGCTTTAATCATTTCCTCGACAACGAAAACAATGATGCCACCGCCGCTGCCGTGGAGAAGGGAGGTAATTATAATGAGAATTCAATGGTCCGTCCTCCGAATCTTGCGGCTATGCGTACATGTTCATGCTTTGGAATTGCACCGTCGGATCCTGACTATTGGCCGTATTCAGTGAGTGATGACTGATGTTGTGCATTTGATGTGTTCGTTGATGAGCACCGTGTTTAAATGAAACCCTCTCACCCTGACTTGACCCATCAACAATTACTCTCTCCGCAGCTAAGAGTCTGCGACAGGTGCATCCAAGACGACAAAGGCATTGGCCGAATCCGCAACTGTGGCATCTGCGGCACCGTCGCCTGCGATGAGAACTGCGGCGGTGAATTACTCGAATGCACCGATTGCGCCGAGTGGAACAATGCCGGATGTTTGGAATGTCGCAACATGGGGGATTTCTCGGAGATGGACATTTTTCGAGGAACGGCACCCAAGACGAGTCATGGGGAGCAGAGGTGTACACGGATTTGTAAAAAATGTTTGGAGCAGAGTACGCCGTGGGTGAAGTATGACTTTGTTTGTAGGAGGTTTAAGTGTGAGACGAGGTTGGTGCCGAGTGATATTGCGGAAAGGAAGCGATTTTGTACGTTTGGGAGCAGCCCTCTTAATTTGTTGCCGGAGGATGGATTGGTGGCCATTGTTGATTTCTTGTCTGGATCTGATTTGAAGCAACTTTTCTTAACGTGTTCGGCCATGTGAGTTCCATTCCCATTCCCACCATTGTAATGCTTGAAATGGAGTGCTAGACTCATTTTTTGCGCTTGATGATTTGTGTTTCATCTTCTCTCCTCACTTTCTGTCACAGGTGTACGGTGGCGGAACGAGTGGCCATGCAAAAAGTGGAGAGCGTGAACAATGGATATCCCACAGGACCAATCGCTACCACCAAACGGAAGGATCAGCACGGCAGCATGAAGGACACACCATACTTAGAGGGAAAGAACGACTTTGGACTGCGGGCTCCCGATGATGATAAATCGTGGGTGGGCGTGTATCATCACCTGGAAAACCTTACTCGCGAAATGTATTACTTTGGGTTTCAAATAGGGGCTGACAAGGAAGTCGTAGGCAAATTCATCAATCAGACCAGTGACACAAAGTTTGCATTTGGCCGAGCTTATAGCACAGTGGAAAACAATCTTGTGGAAAGTCCCATCGTTGGGATGTCGGTGAGGGGAGGATGCGTTCTTGTCACTGGCGAACTAGGTGATAATATCTCCCCAAGTCCATTGGTCATTGCATCGAGCCAACGCTTAGAAACTGGAATTCATCGAGCCATCTTCCGTCTCTTTTGTCCGGGAATGGGCACTCGGAGCAACCGTAATGCTCAAACCTATAAGCTAGGTTCCATAGGAATCCTCTGTACCAATCAACGGGGAGAAGGGCCGACGAATTCGTGGGCTCAACGGCAGGATATCATGGAAGGCTATGTGCGCGAGGATATAGTCTTCGGCATTGAATACAATGCCGACGAGCGCGAGTTGGTCATACATGCAAACTCCCACCTGAGCCGATCGAGTACGTTTGTCTCCAATACATACACTGTCGCTGAGACTGAGGCACTGGGAGACCTTTTTATTGCAGCCGAGCTCACATCCAAGTCGGCGAATACCGTACAGAGCCTCTTGACTGTTCGCAATTGCGATGCGGAGGAATGGGCACAATTCATAGCGCACACTACAGAAGGAAACCCAAGATATGCTTGCGAAGGCTTGGATCCTTTTGATGATCTAAATATTTTTCATCCAATGGAGGCTATGGAGCCACACCCTCTAGGCAGACCAGCGATTCGCGAGGCAGTGACGAATCGCCGCCGCTGATGATGACGTTGAGGGGGGAATGCTCCATCGGATTCAAGTGAGAGCAATGGAGGATGGTTGCAGGATTGCACGGATGTTGCCGCAGCAAATGGGCGTTGCTCCAGCCGAAGGTAACGAAGAGGTGGTGGGGGTTGCCAAAGGAGGTGGAGGGGTAGGGCTGGAGGAGCCTTCCGCTGCTAATAATAACAAATGGCATCAGATACTCGGCCCAAGGTGGGTCGCGCGTGCAGTGAGACCTTTTGTTCGTGCAGCTGCGATGGCAGAATCAGTGCATATGAAAAGTGACAGTGAGGTCGATGATGAGGTCAATGAGCTCTTAGAAGCTGTGCCTGTAGTAAATTCAGCTTTAGCTCTCTTTCGGCTGAAGGATTCGGCAAGGCAACCATGAAGAATGAATATTTTTTGTTGGGTGGATGATGATAATTTGGGAGTGCTCTGTTTCTTTCTCTCAAGTTCGTTTCTTTGTGCACCGAGCAACGTTGGCGCAGCCAGGTCTTGTATTGAACTCCGTGCTATCTTATAAACGCAATAGTGGGTCGAGTTATAATGGCGCAGCCAAGTTTTGCCTTCAACACCGTGCTATCTTAACCCTCATGGTGTGGGCAATCAATAAGTGTATTTTTAGATTGGAGGACGAGGAGAATTAAAATTGCTCTTGCTCATTTGTAAATAGAGAGATGATGGCGCACAGTCAAGTCTCATGTCACACCATGCTATCTTAAAAATGCATGATGGGGTCGATCATCCAGATGGATGGAACAATAGTTTAGAGGTTTGGTGATTATCCATTTTATCAACTACACTAAATTATCCTTGTAACTGAATTCTGTTACACTGACTAGATCCACTTTCTAATTTCATTTGCTCCTTTAACAGGAATGGAGCTACCGGCGTAGATCTACGCCATTTTTTGTACACGCGCGCCGCGCGTATATTCGCGTCGCCGTGCGTACGCATTGATATNCCCTCCAGCGATTCGCGAGGCACTGAGGAATCGCCAGGCACTGAGGAATCGCCGCCGCGAACGCGCCGCTGATGATGACGTCGACGGGGGAATCTTCCATCGGATTCAAGTGAGAGCAATGGAGGCTGGTCGCAGGATTCCACAGATGTTGCTGCTACCAAGGGGCATTGCTCCAGCCGAAGGTAACGAAGAGGTGGTGGAGGTTGCCGATGGAGGAGGAGGGATGGACTTGGAGGAGCCTCCCGCTGCGAATAATAACGAAGGGCAACAGAGGCCTGGCCCAAGGCGGGTCGTGCGTGCAGTGAGACCTGTTGTTCGTGCAGCTGCGATGGCAGAACAAGTGCATATCGATAGTGACGATGAGTTCGATAATCAGATTGATGAGATGATAGATGCTGAAGCTTTTTTGGAGGATTGGCAACCATGAATAATGAATATTTTTGTAGGGTAGGGGATGAGGAGAATTTGGGAGTGCTCGTTTTGTTGTCTCAAATTCGCTTCTTTGTGCACCGAGCAACGTTGGCGCAGCCAGGTCTTGTATTGAACACCATGCTATCTTAAAAACGCATTCATATTCAACACCGTGCTATCTTAACCCTCACGGTGTGGGCGATCAATATCTTGATGGTGGCAAGTATTTTAGGTTGGAGGACGAGGTTGCTCTTGTTCGTTCTCTCAAGTTCATTTTTTGTAAATCGAGAGATAATGGCGCAGACAAGTCTCATGTGCTATCTTAAAAACGCAAGATGTAGTTGATCAATATCCAGATGGATGGAACAATAGTTTAGCTCATTAGCTGAGGCAGGTTCGGTGATTATCCATTTTATCAACTACACTAATAGTATCCCTGTAACTGAATCCTGTTACATTGACTAGCGCCAGGCAGATCTTGATACAGATAGCAATTTTTGATAAAAGAGTTTCATTTGCTCCTTGAATGAATAATGTGGCACCCTTCAAATGCGTGTAGAATGCTATGAGATTCAAGAAGATAGAACCATCCTTCGTGTGAGAATCTTGATATATAGGCGAACTGTGTCTATTATTCGGTTAGTCAATAGAACATGAAGTCGCGAGGGTGGTCGTTGGTGATAGTAAAGGCGATGTCGGTGTGGATGGTCATGATGTGATAATGGTATTGTAGGCACAGAACGAAGAACTGTGAAAGCAAGTGTAACCTATCTTGAATTAGCGATGTGTAAACATTACAATAAATTGTTATGGTACAGGAATCCAACACACATGACATATTGCACATGATTGAATCAAGAGCACAACCTTAATTTAATTTGCCGCCACCTCGTTTACTGGCGAGGAGTTTTCAGGAACAAAATAGTTCCTTCATCTATCAGCCCAGCTTGATATGAGTAAATAGCATACGCAACATCATGCAACAGCTTAATTATCCCATTGTTCACTCCTTATGGTCTTAGTCAACATTCTCAATTACTTTTATGACTGATCTGACTCGAAATCCTTAGGAATCCAATCCATCATTCCATTAATCGCCTGATTGAATGCATTCTTCTCCACAATACGGCGTTCGTCTCCCCTCCACTCCTCATTCTGATCCCATGTAAACCACGTCACGGCATGGAAGCGATCGCCCTGGAAGACATCACGGCCATGCAGGGCTCGGTAGTTGTCCACGAGGAGGACATCACCAGGCTCCATGGAGAGAGCGGTGATATGCTTTTCACTCGCACTGAATTCAGTTTCATTTCATGCGGGCAAATATTTTTTAGACAACGTGAAAGGGGTCTTCGAAAAGAACTTGTAGTATACAATCACAACAGACTCACCGTTTAATCTCCTGACAAACCTCCAAATCCAAAGGATCCATCGAATCCGCATAGAAAACCTCCGTCATACCAACCTCTGGGACACCACATGGCCTACGATCCCTCAATTTACGAGCGTGATTGTGAATATTACTAAAGAACACCGGCAACCCCGTAACAGGATGGCGATTGATCGGACTCTCCGGAGTCTCCACAGCCTGAAGACGCCCCGGCTTACCATCACTCTCATACATCATTTCAAGATCCATATCAAACTTCGGTGCCACGGCCACAGCAACCAGATTTTTAATCGCCTCCTTGACCGGACCCGGGAAGGATGGTGGAATGTCCAAGTTGGAAACACTGATGCGAATCTGGCGATTGTAGAGCTTTTCAATAATTTCCGGCTTGAGTTCGGCGAGGATGGCGGCACCGTCGGCGACGAGGAATCGTCCTCCTCCTTCGGTGGCTTTTTGGAAGCAGACGAAGGCGGCGTAGGCTGCGGTACGCTTGGCAGTGGATTCGCTGTGGAGGCCAATGTAGTGTCCTCGGAGGGATGGTTTGTTCACCTGGATTTTTGTTTATTGGTGGGGTATGGGTGAGATGGGTATAATAGTATGATGCAAATTGTTTGTGTGTTTGTTGTTTTATGAATCGGGCCGTTTATTGATTGCGTTGGTGGTTATCAATCATTAAGCAAAAAGAACACGGAATGAAAGACAGACGCGAGAAAGATTCATTTCCCGAAATCACACCAACCCCAAAACATTCATTTCTGAAACAAATCATCCACATACACACACACACAACAACAATATCAAACTCACCTCCTCATACAGAGCATCCCTCTCACTGGCAAACTTCCTCAACCCACTCGAATGCAGCGGATCCAAACAAGGATCCAAATTCATAGCCTCGTGCATCTCCCTATTCCCACTCACACTCTTCATCAAATCAAATCCACGGAACCAAATAGCACCATACTTTACCAATTCGGCACGTAGCTTTTCGCGGTTTTTGGAAAAGTATTCAGCACCCATGGCATTGTCGGCGGGGGAGGCGCGGACTTCGAGGGGGCAGTGTGGTTGTTTGGAGGCTTCTTTTTGGGCTTGACGAATGTCAATTCTGTGTTATGGAGGCAGAGAAAACGATGGAGAGATGAGGATTTTATTATTTGAGTTGAGTTGCACCAATCGTGCAGTTACTCTCTGGACCAGTATGAATATATCGCATTTCAGCCAACACTCATCTAGACGATGAGTGTATGTTGTGCATATCATAACAACATGCACGCATATCAAAGTTTTCGTCATCATGAAACCATCAACAACTACAAACTCACCCCTCTGAATCCCACTTTGTCAAAGGACACTCCCACATCCCACTCAAATCATCCTTCTTCATATCACTCTTCATAAATTCCTCGGGAGATAATCCAGTACGGCCTTCCCAGTCGGGTTCCCATCCTGCTTCGGGGGCGGTTCGCTCGGGTACTGTCTTTTCGATGGTGGAGGCAAGCTTGGTGCTGACTGATGAGCGAGAGGATGGGGCGAACGCTGTGGCCGAGGTGGCGAGTGTTAGGAGGAGGGCGGTTGCGGTTATCTTCATGATTGCGTTTGGTTCTGAGATTGAGATGCTACTGCACATGCAAGCTATGAATGGATGTGTTGTCCACAAAAAGGGATTTTCTAAAGCGAGAATAAGTCTGTGTGTCACCATGGAATTCCGAGGGGTGTATCATTTTGTAATTTTTGGAGCAGTGAGAAACTACCCGATGATATTATTAATATATCCGATAGACGAAAGATATAGATATAACTGGATATATATTTACAATGCCATTAGATTATTTATTGGATACAAATCTTTTATACATCCATAAAAGCCTTTATATATAAGAAAACGAACCCTAAAACTCTGAGTTAGTGATCACCCCCTGAGATCCAGGTGGAAGGATCGACTTGAGGTTGCAGTTCAACTAAATAACCCTGTGACGTGGCTGACAATCAAAACTGGCCGCACAAAATCCAACTCTCTTCCAAACATCCAATATTGTATCTACAAAGATTCGTCATTCACCATGGCGAGACTCTCAATAGCCGCTGCCCTAGCAGCCATTGCCATCGTGGCACCCACCACCACACTGGCATTTGCTCCACCATCCTCCCTCCTGGTTGGAAGCAAGGCTGCTGTCCAACATGATGTTTCCAGAAACATGATAACCGAACTAGTCACCTCGGATATTATTCCATCCACACTCGCATCTGCATCGGCTACCATCTCCTCCACCATCCCAACAATCACAGACTCTCTAACAGCAGCAGCGTCATCCAGCTCCAACCTCCTATCCTTCGCCGATCAAGGTCAAAACCTCGCAGGCATCTTCTTCCAATGCTCACTCCTCCCGTATCTCGCCTTCCTCTACTTTCTCAGTTTTAGAGGAAATCGTACACCCAACCTTGGCAACTTTGGTTTTCAATATCTATTGTTGTTCGTGTTGGGTACTATTCCAAGTGGGATTATTACCAAGAGTGTTTATGGGGAGACTTTGGCGAATGTGGATTGGTTGCATGGTGGGGCGGAGGCTTTGTTGACTTTTACGAATGTGTTTTTGGTGAGTAGTATTGATATTGAATGTATTGTTCGTCATGTTTTGTTGTTGTTCTTGTTGTGCTCCATGTCTGTTAGATTGTGTTGGGTGGAAAGTACTCATTATTTGATCGCCATAAAAATATTTGGAATGATGCACATTGATTTTTTGTGCCATATCATTATCATTTTTTGCTTGGTCTCGATGCAGTGTGGAGACGTTGGTACCTTTGATGGAATCGTTCCATCATGTCTAAATCAGGTTTGATATCTTATTTTTTTACTCAAATAAACACAGCTTCTAACAAAAATATATCCAACATCAAAAAAATACACATAGGTGCTCGGATTCCGTGAGGCCATGACAAACCCCAACCTCACCACATCCGGATCAAAATACGGCAACACACCCAAAATTATTGGAGCTTTAGGCGTTGTACTTTTCGCCGCAGCATGTTTCAATGGTGCCAATCTTGGGTTTGAGGCACATTCTCAATTCTTGTTCGGTGCTGGTAACTTGCCGCAGGAGACTGTTTTGAGTTTGCCTTTTGGTATGTGAATGATGTTTTGCAAAAAGAGTTATATTTGTTTGGTTTCATAATTGAAGGTGCAATCATTTTTCACACATTTATCAAATGCTTATTATTGTTTACACAGTCCAGCATTCCGAACCAATCAACGCACTCTCAATCCCAACCTGGGCCATCCACTTCTCCTCCGTCTTCGNATCAACGCACTCTCTATCCCAACCTGGGCCATCCACTTCTCCTCCGTCTTCGAATACCTCTTTGCCATGGACACAATCTGGAAATTCGCAGAAACCACCGACAATCCCAAGTGGAAGGGCTTGACATGGGGTATGCTACCCCTCCACGCCTCGGGAATTGCGGCATGTACCTACCATTTCTTTTACAACCCCAGTTCCTTGCAATTCGTGGTCGAACTGCAGGCGTTCCTAACCCTGTTGGGTAATGTAACCTGTGCCATTGCCGCGTACAGGATTGCAGTCAGTAACGGATGGGCATTCCGTGAGTTGAATCCCTTTCCAAAGTCAGAGGTCAGTCCCGAGGGCATCGCGATTGATGAAGCGGCGGCTTTGCCTTACAATGTTGTGGCTGCGAAGGAGAATGATTTGCAGCTTGCGGCAAAGTTGATGGCGTTGACAGTGGGATCTTCCTATGTGTTGAAATATGGAGAGTTGGCGTTGGATTTGCCATTGACAGAGAATGCAGTTGCCGCTGCAGCGATCGTGTTTGGTATCCCTGCCATTACTGGATATTTGTATTACAACCGTGGTAAGGAAGAAGGAGGTGAGGGAATTTCTCTTCCCAGTTTTGGCAGTGGTGAAGACGGAGAAGGACTTAGCATGGCAGATGTGAAGAAGTTTGGTGTGTCAGGAACAGTAGCTTATGTCTTGACAGAGTTGGCATTCTGGGCAGTCGCTTTCCCAGTGGCCTCGAATGCGTTGTATCAAACCACGGGTCACTGGCCAGATGTATTCAATGATACTACTGATCGTGCGGCTGTGTTGGCATTTATTTTCGGGGCGGCTAATATTGCTAGGTTGTTGGTGCCTTTGAGACTTGGTGCTGCATTGGCGTTGGCTCCTTGGGTTGATGAGAATATTATCAACAGAGAAGGAGCATCAGATGAGCAGCCATGATAAAAATATTGCTAAATACTAAACAACATCATGATTTGGTTGAGATCATTTTAGGTTGAGTGCTGTATGTTTGAGATGCATGTTGATTGGTATTGGATTTCCCAATATCTCAGAGGAATTGTTTTCTCGATGGATGCTGTCCTGGGGCTAGGGGAGGAGTTTGGGCATCATATTCTTCCTGTGCCTATATCCCTCGAGAAGCTAGCTGTGTAATAGTTGGATTGCAAACTTCTAAACCTAATTGAGTTTTATTTATATGACCATGAAAGCAGCTACAGTAAAAAAAACTCGTAGTTACAACTATTGACTATTTTTCTATTCTAAATCTATAAAACAATATGTGTGTATGGAGTGTGAATAAGTAGACAAGGTTGTCTACCAATATTTGTAGCGATTAAATCTCAGCTGCCGAACTGAACAGAAATTTATCAGTAGAGGATGTGGATAGACTTTCATCCCTAATTCGAATGGGTGAAGGTGGATGGTCATTATTTGTCTTGACATTCGAAGGACTTGATCTCTTGTTTCTACGCTGCTGAATGTTATTATTGCTAGTGATCATCTCTACAGGTGGAGTACTAGCACTAGAACGCTTCTGGTGCCGTTTGATAATATCCGACAGTTCATCATAACTTGACTCAGTGCCACTAAGCATATTTTCTTGAAACAAGGGCATGGGAGGACGTGTCTGTACCACATGAGAGTACTTTTGATCAAAGTACAATGTGGACGATATCGTTTCTTCCTCACAGTAGGAGGACTGATCCATGTCACCGGGGAAGATGGTGGCGATATTGTTACCATTGTTCCCCCCACCATTATGATTATGCCGACGTAGGAATTCATCATCAGTCAATTTGTCATCGCTCAAATTGGCAATATTCTCCTGACTCGCCGTACGAACAGGATTAGCAAAGCACAGCCCAAACGGTTTTTGAGCCTCGGTGAATCCAAAGTTGAATAATCGTGCCACGCTTGAGATAGGACTATTATTTTGAATACGGTCCATGTTCATACCACACGCGAACCGTTTTCGTGATTGAGTTTGACGAATGAGTTCTTCTTCGTCGTCCGATAAGGCTAGGTTTGCGGAGGATACGTTTTGGTGGGAGGGTGCTCTTGATGATGTGGACGATGGCGGTTGTGGCGATTGTCTTCTATTCTGGTGATATCTTGGTGCAAGCTTGGGAGGAGGACGCGTCACCTTCCCCTCATTGCTCCTCCCCCTAAATATCTCTAACTTGCGCTTCATCGATCGTTCTTCCAATGCCTCGGTGGACATGCGACGATGTGCATTCTTCTTGGCCTGGGCGACACTATCGGCATCGTAGCTCATGTCTAATGCCAACAGCCTATTCTTGCGAGAGTCGTCGGAGGAGGTGCTTCGGGATACGGCTCGTATGGGTGCTGATAATTGTTCACTATCGCCGCCGCCGCAGTTGCTGCTGCCAATGTTCAATCCGAATAGATTACTTGACTTGGAAGCTATCGTTGGTGTTGGTGCACCAACCTTTCTTGATCGAGCGGCAATATCGCCTCGATCTTTTTTCGATAGTTTGGTGCACGCGAAGTGGCCTTCCACAGGATTAAAGCATTGTGTGAAGGATTCTAATATTGTTTGGACTATGGGTTGGCTTTGGCCTCCTTGATTGGTGGGTGAGGATGACATTATGGTGAAGAACGACGCCGCGGTTTATCTATTTGAATAGAAGCCTCTATTTCTTCGCGGACTCTCCTGCTATTGAAAGGTGGTATCCTATTAGAGATGGTCTACAATGACAATGATAATGATGTGGTGTACCCTTTTGCACCGCCCTCGCTCAATTATTATTCGAATAGATGGAGCGCAAGAAATGCTGAGGCCAATACAATTCGAAGCCACGTATTCGTTGTCGTCCTGTGACTACTTCAAATTCAAAGGCTTCTGCCTTTCTTACGATAATTTGTGTGAGATCGCGATGGCATGTAAAATAATGTGAAAGTCTTGGCAATCTTGTGATCTCTTGTGATGGCTGATTGTCGGCTGTTGGTTTCTGTATTCTCAGGCGGGGGTTTCGTATCGTTTGTTTCTTGTAGAGTCGATGATACGCGTAATTAAACGGCGGACAGGTTCGTACCAGGTATCCGGTACCTAATCTATGTAGGAATTAAATACTTTTTCCTACGTATACTAGGAATAGTATGTGGGCCATTTGTAAAAAGCTGAAATGGGCCTCAAGGGTATTTCATTAGCAGAAGCGTCTTGCATTTTGAGTCGTATCGTTTGTTTCTTGTAGACTCGATGATACGCGTGAACGGCGGACAGTTTCGTACTAGGTATCCGGTATCTGGTCTATGTAGGAATTAAATCCTTTTTCTTACGTAGACTAGGAATAGTATGTCGGCCATTTGGTCTTGCATTTTGAGTAGAATCGTATCGTACCGATATCAGCTCGTTCTTATCGCGCAGTAGGCGGCTATTTTCCGGTACATACATAAATCTGAGAAAGGGCAGAAGTAATGAATTCTAATAAGGAAGGATTTTACATGCCAAAAGTTTGGATATTTCGGAGGAAGCGAAAGACAAATTCAAATCTTGAGAGAGGAGAGAGAGAATGGAGATACGACTTCTTGATAAGACTCATTCGAATAGATATCATAGATTCGAATCACATGATGTGACGCACGCCTTAGTACTTGTATCACGAGCCGGGAGTCCCGGAAGGGATTGGAGTTCCT
>JAZGVS010000614.1:0-13260 GCA_037356235.1 Bacterosira constricta
CAATTAAATACTCATATTGGTTACAAAGGTTATTGTATATCCATGCGCGCGATTCTTCTTGCTTATGTCGAGCGAGACTGAAACAATACCCGATTTTCATATCCGTGATATTTATCGCTAAACCTCGACAATTCGCCCAGAGCCCAAGCAGCGCCACGTTGAACTCCTGCATGCACAACCAACATATCCAGAGACGCAGAGGCCACAATACACCATCACCATGGCGTCATCCAACCGCCTCTCCACCACCGGAGGTCTCCTCTTTTCCAGCGTTGCCCTCGCGGCAGCATTAGCGCTCTCTGCCACTCTGTCGGTGGAAGCGTTTTCGCCGTCTCAATCCTACAGCTCACTCGCAGCGGCTAGCGGCAGCAGATCGACAATAACACCAACGACGGCTTTGTACAATCGCGCCGACCGACGAAAAGATAAAAAGAAAAAGAAGAAGCGCTCACCTGCATTTATGGATGAAGGTGACGACACACCTAGCTCTCCAACATCTGCCAATTCAAACGAACCAATCTTACTAGGCGGTGGCGAAAGCGGCTACGAGTACGAGCTCGGCGAATCCAAAATCCCCATCGCGACGGCAA
This sequence comes from Bacterosira constricta, assembly GCA_037356235.1. NCBI lineage: Eukaryota > Bacillariophyta > Thalassiosirophyceae > Thalassiosirales > Thalassiosiraceae > Bacterosira > Bacterosira constricta. The sequence goes on from JAZGVS010000614.1 coordinate 591, forward strand.
AGTCCACAGACTCGCCACCCAAAAAATCCAAACTCGATCAGGAACTGTCCGGTGAACGCATCCAGGAGGATGGTATTGTTGGTGAATCCGTCACGGCTGCTGCGTCCGTGAGTGACATGCCGGTATACCCCGGAGAGGAAAAGCCGGATGTTACCACTGTCGTGACCGATCCGGACACTGGCATTGCGCGTATTCAACAGGGCAAGTATGTCATGGATAAGGTTACCGGCAAGGCCGTCGTTTTGTCCTCCCTTGGACCAGAGTATAGATTGGCGCAAATGCTCCCCGGCGTTTCACCCGAAACACGTGATCAGTATCGTTTTGATTGGACCTCCGTCACTGTACCTGAAATGGTCGAACAGCTCAAGGCGGCATGCACGGTACCACTCAAAAACTCTGCCACCGGAGAGGAATGGCTGGGCATTCCTCCCCATCCAGTAATTTCCAACCCCGCTGTGGACTTTGTACTGTCTAACCGTGACTACCTCGGCCATCGCATGAAGAAGGCGCTCGGCCGTCTCAAGCTCCGTGCCCAAAGTCAATTCCAAAAGGAGGAGGCTACCGAATTACGTGCGCTTTGGAAACACTTTTTACTATTGGAAGATCACATTTCCGCACCCTTTCGTCAGATCATTGTGGATGCCGAGGCCATTGTCGGGCCCAACTTTGGCAACCTTGACGTCAAATCGTATTGTGATGGTAAACTCTACGAACGTACCGCCAATTACTTGGTCTTAAAGAGCATGGTTGCACATTGGGAGAAGAAGTACAATGATGCCCAGGCGCAAGATGAAATTCCCGATGAGGAGGGTATGAATTTCTACGCCAATCTTTACACTGGTGACCCCAAACGGTATTTGCCCGACCCACCCATCATCTTCCGGTTGGCTGAGGTTAGCCGTATCACCGTCATGGCACAAAAAATGTGCAAAGCGTTTGCTGACGAGCCGGAATTGTTTGATGATCTCCCTGCGGAGGTTAAGTTTGTGGAGAAGGCACTGGGCATTTCGGGAGGAACGTCATTGCGTCAATACATGCTTGAGGATTTCTGTCCCGCAAACAATGTTGATCCTGCATCGCTTCGTGAGGGATTGAAGCGCTTGTATCAGCAAATGTTCAATATGCAAATTGATCCATATGGTGACCTTACCATGACTCTGTGGAACCTGTGTGTGGCCACGAGTGTAGGCACGGAAGAGGCACGTGAACCGTATGAAGAGTACATTGGCAATGTCAAGGGTACCAAGTATGAGAATAATCCAGGATTCTTCCAAACGTATACATTTGATCATGATAAGAATTCGCTTGTGAGGTTTTTGGACAGTGCCAAGGTTATTGAGAAGGGTACTGCAGGAAGTGCTGAGGATGTGGGTAGACAAATTCAGGGGGTGAGTTCTTTTTGCTGATTTTATGTATGGGTGGTAATTTGCTCTGCCTTGTCGGCACATTTTATGAGCTCATGGCTCACACTGCTTTTGAACATCATGCAATCATTAACAAAATTATACAGGAGGCATTTCAACTTCTGGGATTTGACTTTGGCGGTTCAAAGGACACGGCAAAGAAAACAGAAGCTGAGCTAGCTGAGCAAAACCGCTATGTTGTCCCTGAGGATAGGGCGATTGGTCGTCCTCATATGATGGGATGGTTAGATTTGTTGGGAGATGAGGAACTCATGGGTGACAATATGGAGGGGGGTGAGAAAGAAGAGTCGTTTGAGGCTGATAAATGGGAGGAGGTTAAGGCTTAAAGAGGTAAAATCAGAACTGGAAGAGATCTTATGTCTTAGCGGTGCCATTTAATGAGAAAGCACGGGGGCCAAAAGGATTAAATAACAGCTAAGAAAGTTCCAGATAACACTTTGAATGTGTGGTTGTTGCATTAGATACAGTCGAAGCAAGTTTCGGATTTAGCATATTGCTCTGGTGATCATTACACGGATAATCCTATTCTTTCGGCTCGAGGGCATTTCAAGAGATACGAACAAAACTCTCTTGAATGAGTCGAGGATGACAGCAACCCTGCCAACTGTGCATCGCAACCATACCCGTAGGAAGAGATTGAGATGGAACAAAGTCTCGCCTCACAGGTGTCCATGCACGCCTCTCACTGTGACATCTACCAACGCAAGGGAGAAGCCTTGATGCGGAGAATCAAAAGCTTCGTTCATATATTTTCATTTAGGGAGCTCAGGGGGCGAGTTGGGTACCGTCACCATAGGTCACCACCGCCATCCATACCATGGACGCGTGACAAAAGCGCATCGTCGAGGTTGCAACCAAATAAGAAATTGACATGGCATCTTGTTCCAAGTCTCATGTGATTATTATATTAGGTTACAGCCGAAGCAAGCCATCTATAAAAGGGGAGTTGGACTGCACTTCACACCGCTACTTATTACAGCAATCTGACATCATGATCGAAGCCATCTAACCTATCATCATTCCTTGTTTCCAGGCAGAAACAAAATGGCTGAATGCACCGGCCGGGAATGTTCTGGGGCTGCTTGGCCACTACCACTGTTTTCTCCACCAGCATTAGCCTTAATTTCTGTGGTGCTCAAACAAACTACCTTGTGCATTTTCAACTCGGAATCCCAAATTACCATTCGCTTGCTGGAACCACCATCCAAATTCATTGCCTTTGTACAACCCAATGACCGGAGTAAATCAGATGTACCTTGTAGTGTCAAGCCCAGTGCACGGTCCAGATTACGCCCATCGACTGCTACACAAACAAGTTGCTCATTGCCAGAGTTGGAGCATATGCCGACTCCCATTCTAGGCAATAAATTATGATCATGCGTTTCATCTTGACTAAACGTAACTGGGGGGGCACTTCCTTTGAAATCCTCTGATGGCAGGTCCATGGAATGACAACCATTGTCACAATCGTCTGAGAAAAACATTGGTCCACCCGTCATGGCATTTTCAACATTGTTGTATGGTGACGGCAGTGCATAGGTCACCAAGTCATCAAGAATCATATTATTGATATCACTGGGGAGCAAGTTTTGGGGGAACACTAAAACAAAGCCTGCTAGCGGCACAGGCATGGTTGACGAAGATCTGGCGACAAACGTACTTCGAACAATGGAGAAGCCACATTCATCCTTTTCTATAACTGCCTCTTCACCATTGCCTCTATGAATACATCTTACGTTGTCTTCGCCAATGGTTAATTCCATGAATTGCTGTGTAGATGGGTCATTCGTAGATTGCAACTTGAACATACAGGTCACTCCCTCCATCCCAAGTTTGTCCAAGCCAATTGCCCCCACATCGTCATTCTCCCCCATTTTTTGCTGCAAAATGGTAGCCCGGCGAAAGACAGGAGGACCAATGGCCTTTCCATCTGAAACAAGTAAACCAACAGGATCGGTCCGTACAGAAGGCAATTCAATATCCGGTTCCGAATAAAGGAAGAATCCACCGCTAATGGCAGCCACGGCACCCATTTGTTTCGCAAGAGTTGGTAAATCTGTACAAGTATCTCGGGCATCAATGCATTTCATTCGGCAAGAATTATTATTGTTCATGTCAATGCGAAGAATATTAATGTGGACAGGTCCAAAGTCAGATGTTATCCCTTCAATGGTGGCATGATGAAAACCGGGTGAAAATGTATTGTATTGTGATGACGATAATGATTGCAACTCATCTCTGTGGACTAATTGAACTAACGTCGGGTGTTGTGCATCATCATTATTCCCAGTTTCTTTAAGACCAAGGACAAGTGACGTACTCCATACGAAATCAACTAGGGCACGTACTCTCAATGCTTTCCTTTGAGATAGGATGGGGTCACTTGTGGAAAGAATTTGTATTGTTCTTCGATGGAGAGCTAGCCTTAGCAATTGCTTTGTCGTCACTTTATTGTCATTGATGTCATCATCTTTGAGCAACGTAGAAACGGAAGAGAAGCGACGTCCAAACATTTCTGCCTGATTGGCGTCTATTTCATCAAGCAACTCGGTTGATATCTTATTTTGTAAGGTGTCTTTAGTGATGTTCATGGCGTCGGGATTCAAGTCCGCGGGACCAGGGGCGTCATTTTCATCTTTGCCAAAAGCGAGTAGGACGGTTAGAAGGTCATCATTCAGGTGAGGCTCTCGTTGGATTTCGTTGAAGGCCATTGATAGCCATGTGGTGCCGCCATTGTCGTTTGTCGCGTTCATTCCAGGCATGTGAGAATGATGACGCTTCTGCGACGCTTATTATGTAGTATTGTAGGGAGGGAGATGGCAGTGAGAGAAAAGTGAATGAAGAGTAAAGGGGCGTTAGACGTTTGAAGCATTGAAGTGGAAATTGGGGAGGTCGGCGATAGCTTTTCGTATTAGTTCCTAAGTATAATAAATGTCAAATCGAATCTTTTCGGTAAGATATCTTTTCCTCGCTGCGCTCGCTGGTGCACTGGTGTCTACACAAAGCACATGATAAAAATGGCACGGATTGGCGCACGGATTGGCACGGCCGGATACAAATTATTCTGAAATGGTACAAATCACGCTGCTGATGACGTGCCGGCCGGTGTCGTGCACCACTTTCTATTTATTCTCCAACAACTTCTTGACACATAAACTAATGAACCATGGCCGGCCGCAACCCCAATCGCAACCCCAATCGCAATCGCAATCGCAATCGTAATCGCAAAAACCTCAATATCTTCAATGCCGGCGAAACCGATCAACTGAGCGAAAACCAAACCAACTATCCCGAGTGGTCATGGGATCACGTGCGCAGCTGGGTAGCCATACGAAGAGGAGACAAATTCAGCGACGATCAAATCCACGCGCTGGCAGCCCAGGACGTCATCATGCTCGAAAAGTACACTGGCCACGAAACCTATGGAAACGTGGAAAAGGGAACACTGGAGGCAGCCAAAAGGATTAAAGGGGTGAATCCCAAGGTCAAGGTTCTATTTTATCTGAATGCAATGGTTCACTATGGAGGATATTCGGCAAATACAAATTTCAAGGACAGTTGGGCCATGTGGAATCCAAATCAGAATACATATCATAAGTGGCGGAATAAATTCTTATCGTATGACCATACTAATGCGGAGTTTCGAGAATGGTGGATTGAACGTGCACTTGATATGGTGGCTCATGACGAAATTGATGGAGTTTTCATTGATGGCATTGTCAAGGCTCAATTGAGATGGTTGCCAAAAAAAGGTCACGTTAAATCCTATCTCATCACGGCAAATCAATTGAGGAGCAGATTGCCTCCAGGAAAAATCTTGATTGGCAATGCACTTCGAGCAGATGATCGTGCTAGTAACAATAGCAATCTCAGTCATCTGCAATACCTTGATGGATCCTACCTTGAAGGATGGACACATCCAGGAAGCTTGGAGAGGACGATTCAACTCATGTCTGTGGCGCTCAAGCAGGGACGGATGATTATGCTAACGGCGGAGCCCGCTGAACTCAACAAGGGTGAACTCAATAAAATCAAGTCATTGGATGAGCGATATGATTTCTTGAACAAACCAAAACACATTGACTATCCGTTGGGATTTTTCCTCCTTACTGTTGAGCCACATTCCTACTTATCATTTCATGTAGGAGTTGATGGCAGACCAAGGGCGAAAACCGTGTTTGATAACACCCGTTTTGATGCAATCACACGCAAGTTGGGTAAGCCCATGGGAGATTATGCCAGGGAAGGAGACACTTTTACAAGGGAATTTGAATTTCTCAGAGTGAGTGTTAACATTAAGACTAGGGCGGCTGAACTGACTGTCAAAGATGGTGATGAGGCGACTCAACTGACTGCCAAAGAAGATGATGAGGCGGCTCAACAAACTGTCAAAGAAGATGATGAGACGGCTGAACAAACTGTCAAAGAAGATGATGAGACGGCTGAACTGACTGACAAAGCTGATGAAAGAAGAGGCGATGAGTTGTAAAGAGTATAGATTGAAATGGGATTAGAACACCGAAATATCTGGAAATATCTGTCTAAAAGTGTGAATCCAGAATCCGTGCATCTTGCGAGCAATATTAGAGTTAGCTTAATCATTTTAGTGCAATGGAACAATTTTGACGATGCTTAATTCTCATCAAAGGAACTTTCAGAAATGATCTAACCAACAACATCACGACATAGATGGAAAACACATCTAATATTGAAGCTCGCAAAGTTCCTCTAGGCTTCTTTGTCGGGCAGGTATGTCTACCCAAGTATTATTTTGTATGTCTAAGATTATGATGAGATGAAGCTGAGATGAAGCAGGATTGTGAATTTGCCAGGAAGGTAGGTGACTTTTAGTTTTACTGCCGAAATATCAATACAAGAAATGGAGGTGTGCCTAAGCAATAACTCATATGTAAAATTGAGTAAAAGAAAGACAAATAGTAGGAGCACTAATTTTATTGATACCTAAAAATGTGCACTGCTGTTCTCCTTCTCTGTAGGTGTGTCTGCAAGAAGATTTCCAAATGGAAGTAGGATGGGTGATCCATTTTCGTTTACTTCAACAGATGGGGTATGCTTCGTCATTTTCTTGGGCTGTGAAGCATTGTGTGTGGATGAAGATAGGGCCTTGCGTCTCTGGTGTTCAGATGAGGTACTGCCAAGCTTATCCAGCCTTGTTGGTGGCGGTGATTTAGATGATGAGGGCCGTGACCGATCACCCGCCATGGTGGATCTCGCTGCGCGAACACTTCTTTGGCCCAATTGTCTAATATTTGCTGTCGATAATGAACTATCACGTTTTGAATCGTAAGAGTTTGACTTTTTAGTAATGCCCGACTGATTTGCAAAGCTGGTCCCTGCTCTGCCCAATCCAGACATTGGCCGCATGCTCACTCGCTCAGGTTTGAGAGTAGCCTGATATTTTGGTTTAGTCTTTGTTGTCCTTAAATGCATGAATCTTGTTTTCTCATTCATCCACGCATCGATCCTGTGAGAATTTTGAAGCATGCCCTTCACGACCTCGCTCAGCATGTCATCGTCTTCGATTCGTCCCTCACTGGTCTCCCACTCGTTGAGCATTTTTTGAAGAGTTCCAAGCTTTGTTGCAAACATGCCTTGCATTTGCTTCCTGAAACGTTCTTCCTCAAGCAGCGATGAGCTGTTGACTTTCTTGTTCAGAAGTCGTTGCTTGTCCCCAGCCTTTTCTTCAAAAGAAGCAAGTTTAGCACTGAGCAGAGACAGGTCAGTGTTCAGGGACATTATTCCATTCTTTGCATCTTGTTTGCGCTTTAGTCTCTCCACTTCCTCGTGAATCTTATTCAGCTTGAATATTCTAAGGCCGAGCGTTCTCTGCACCCTCGTGGCCTCCTTAGAAGATTTTAGAACCCACTCTTCGACTTCTGCAGGGCACTCTTCAAGCACTATTTCGAAAGGGCTTGATGTGCTCATTTCAATATGTGAAATTACATGGTCTAACTCTCCCCAGAATTGACCGCGCTCGTTTGAAGTCAGATTTAATCCTTCCCATAGCACAGTTAGGGTTTCTATTTCGCTTTGAGACACAGATTCTGCTGCTGTTACAAGCATTTGCATTTGATCAATGCACGCTTTGACATGCTCCTTCGAGAGTGGGGGCAGATGGAAGAGGTCATCGTGTAATCTTTGAGCTAAGTCACTAATATCCATCCCACAGCCTTCCGCTGTTCGGATCAACACACTGTGAGACTCGTTGATCACGTTCTTCAAGGTATTAGACAGCAGGTGCCTACCATTAGAGATGCCTTGAATTGTGGCAAGTATAATNAATGCTCAGGTGATTTGTAAAAGCATCATTGACCAAGACAGATCTCTTCTTGGAGAGAGAACCACACACTGTTCGTGCAACGCTTTCGTCCCACCATTTCGGGATGTGTTTTTGCTTTTTCAGACCATGGAGAACAATCGATGTTAATTCACCAGTTCCAACATGCATTTGTTTGATATAGTTGGCAACTCGTTCGCATTTCTCCACATTGCAAAGAAGTCTATTAGATTTGATAAGTCGCAACTTCTTGATGTCCTGTTCGGCAGCATCCAGAAATGATGTGGAGAGAGTACCAGGCTCTGCCAAGGGGTCCTCCGCTACACGTTTTGGTGACTCGTCTTGATGAAGAGCGACACGTTCATCAGAACCATTAGGTGTCTCATCAATGGTTTGCAAGCTCTTCATCATGTGCTCTACGTTCTTCATCAGTTTCGCCCTCTCTCTTGACGCTTCCGCGTTTGCTCGATGGTGGGCTGGGATTTGGGAGGGTTTCTTTTTCTTTGGCAGCTGACTATGCCATCCATTTTGCATCAGCTTTTGAAGATTGTCACTGAGATTGCTTCCAATTGGATGTAGATCTGAGGATAAAGTTTCTGCGTCGCACACAAGTCGGCTCCTCCGTTCGTTAGCAGCGTCAAATTGAGGATTAATTTCACGTAGCTGGCGATCAACTAAGTCGAGCTGATTATTTAGAGACCACCGTGAAGTATTATCCGGAGATTTTTGTTCCAGTCCTAGCGCCGCATAAATCTCAGCGAGTCGACCTTTTTGAGAATTGAGTTGTTGGATTTTTTCATCACGCGCCGTCTCGGCTTCGCTCAGCATTTTTGAGCAAGCATGCTCAACACAAAACTCTAATCGTTGGCGAACAGATTGACGGTCCTCCATTGACATACCGATCACAGCTAGAATATCTTGCAGTTGTTTTAGCATCTGTTCCGTTCCTTCAGTTGATTCCGTCATTTTTTGCTGAGAATGAAGTAGGGCCAATCTCTCATCTGTTTGTGCATGCTCTACTTTTGACAACGAGAGGGCACCGCGTGTTTCTTCTAGATCTGTTGATAATACTGCCTTATCCACAAGGCATGAGTCCAGTTTTGCATTCGTGGCTTGGACTTCCTTCTCCAAGCCCTGAATCATATCAACAGGATCAAACTGCTGTCCGTCAATGGTCGCAAGTTTGCGGCGTCGATCCAAGCTTTTTGTCAAGGCATCTATTTTCACTTCCAAATTCAATACTTCATTTTCAAAGCTTTTCAATGTAGATTCCTTCCTTCTCAGCGTATCATGCAGGGTTCGGCGCTGCAGCTCTGCAGCAAAAAACGACTCCAGAAGATTCCAGAGGAGAGTCCGTACCATAGGCCCATCAAGTTTGGCGATCATCTTCAACGCAGGTCCGTTTTCGTCTTTTGCATCTTCTTCAAATAGGCTGTCTTCAATCGACGGGCATTTTGCTTGCAGCTGGTCCAGATCATTCTCAATTAGCTCGATTTGCAGCTGCAATTCCTGTACAGATTCTTCATGCTCTCTGATTTGAGTGACAATCATATGAGCGCCATCAGAGTCCGCTGCTTGATACCCCCTTTTCCGTTGAATGTTCTTTGCCTCCATTGCCATGGCCTGCATAATTTTCCCGTGCTCAACAACTTTAGACTCGTAGGCATCTTTGTACTGAGATAATGTTACCCTATCCGAGACTGTCTTTTCCAATAAGAACTTGATTGATTTAACCTCTTCGTTTACTGGAGCAAACTGATCCATTCCATCAAAAGTATGCTGCAAATGGGAATCATGAGCATTGGATTGGCGCGAGCTTTTTGTGTTGCGATTCAAGTCATTCCTCCTCTTGGTCAGCAGCCGCATCAGGTGTGACTCCGTCTGCTTGAGCTTATCGGAGAGCTTATCACAGCGAGACCTGCTTCTTTCCAAGTTCGCCTTGTGCTTTTGGCATTCCGTTTCCATCTTCGATATTTTCTTGTCTGCAGTTTTTTCCCTCCGCTTCAATGCATGAATCTCTTTGGTCTTTTGATTGGTAAACTCTTTATGTTTCGCAGTATCTTCCCGCTGTTTCTTCACCAGATTCACCTTGACGTGTTTCAGGTCGTGGATCTTGCGCTCGAGGACTTTGCATTTTTGTGCCTCCTGCTCTGCCTGGCGATACATTTGCTGATGCTTCCGCGTCTCGGATCTTGCTCGAGCGAGACTCTCTTCAACCTTTTTCATTTTTGTCTTAATCGCTTGTGAACACCCCTTGGTCGGGTCGACCTGTGCTTTCTCAAGCTCATGCGCAAGCGCTTGCTTCTCAGATTCCAAACTGTCAACCTCGCACATCAAACGCTCGTACTTTTCTTTCATGCTGTGGTAAGCTTTGAGATGATCACGGAGCTGAAGCAGTCTCCCCTCTTGCGCTTCGATCTCACCTTCCATGTTGTCCAAACGATCTTGGTCGTCTTTCTGTCCTTCCTGAAATTGTTGATCTTGTTGCTGAAGTTCTAGCAATTGATCAATAATTTGCATGTCCTCTTCCGGATTGATGTCCAAAATTAAAGCATCTTCATTGCTATCGTGTTGCACAGTATCAGTAATAGAGCTTGGTGCAACCTTCGTAGAGGAGAATTGAGTTGATTGTCTGCTATTGATATCCATAGATGGTAACACAGATGGTCTTGTGGCAGAAGGATTTGACGGTACAGAATGTGTTGGAAAAGTCATGGTCATATTTGAAGTCGAGCCACCACTCAACTCGGCCACCTTCTCATCAATCTGAATCATGTAGGCAACCACGTCATCCCGCTGCAAAAGCTCTTCATTCACCACACCAATATCCTGATGGTTATTGACTGCACTCTCCTCATTCCTCTCGACTTCTGGATCTGTCGCTACCAAGTTTGAATCCCTATCAAAACGCTGCTTGATCAATTCACATTTGAGCAAGTTAGTGAGAGTACGAAGTCTCTGCAATTCCACTGCAGTGGCATCCACGTTGCGGGTGGGAACGTTTTTGATATTCCTCGCTCGGTTTGCATAGTGCAAGGTACTCAGAGTCTCACTGGCATTCGTATCCGAGGGAGACACACATGCCATAAATAATGTTTGGCTATTGCCTCCCAATGCATCCTGCAAGAGACGGGTCAACTTTGACTGTCGGTAAGGCACTGTCTCAGAATCAAAGCGTGAATTGAGTGCTAATTATTGAAGAAAATTGAGTCAAGAACCATGTTGTCACAACTTACCATGAATCTGTTCACCTCTAGCCGATCGATCTTCATCAGCAAGAGCATTGATAACATTTCCCAGCGCAAGTAGACCCTCATTAATCCTAATCCCTTCCTTCGCCCTCTCTCCCTCCGCTCCAGTCTTCTTCATCCTTTCACTCCCAGCTAAATCTACAAATGTGAATCGAGACATGACAGTGGCATCCACGCCCTCGGCACTGCGAGTCGTTTGTTGGAGGTTGACCGTATACACCGCGTGGGACCGGCTGGAGGTGTGATTCATCAATGTGGCCGCGGTAGTGCGATTCATCGTACCGGTATTGAGAACATGCATCGCCTCGGCGTCACTCGCTATGGGAGTGTCGCGCAATCCCTTGACGATTATCTCTCCGTTGGAATCTTCTCGGATAGGCAGCGATTTGCGATCATCGTCGAGGAGATCGTGAATGTCCTCGCCGTACACTTCTAGGAAGGATGCCGAGAGGCGGAAATCGATGAGAGCGTCGGCACCGCCGCTACTGCCGGCTTGAAGCACTGCCTTTTCGGACGCCTCCTTCCGCTGAATCAACATTGTGAAAATATCCGACATGAACCGAGGAATGAGACCATCGCTCTCGTTCAGGCTCTCGCAGTTGTGTAAATTGGCCGAAAAGTTATCTCCATGCGCCTCGCTACCCATCGTGTATGTCTTCCCACTTCCAGTCTGCCCGTACGCTATCACAGTACTATTATACCCATTCAAAAAGGCATCCAATAACGGCGGGGCCACATCGTTATATAGATCAGATTGCGTCACATTGGAATGAAAGACGGAATCGTAAGTGAATTTTCGCTTGGACAGGGAGACGGTGCGGTTGAAAGTGTTGCTGTCCACGACGGCATTGCCTCCTTCGCCAGTTTCTTTGGACGTTAGTGGGCGTATTCGCACGCCGACGCGAACTTGGCATGTTGCTGCTGCCATTGCTTGGGTATTGGTGGTTGTACTCTACCGAAACAAGAGGCAAATCGCGGCCATGGTCAGTCGATTTTTGCAACAATCCAACAATGCAACAACAACTATGTAGCGCGATACCTAGAAGCATGTACGTAGGAATAGGTATAAGTAATTCTGACCGTTGCGTCGTCGAAGGGAGCGTGGGCCCTGATTTGAATTCTGGTATGATTCCTACGTTGAAGTATTTGAAGAGTTCGACTGCGGGTCCAATGCCCAGCAAATAGCCCACGTACGCGATGGTGCCTGATCGATCCCCTCTAATCTATTGTTTTCTACAACAGATTCAACAGAGTGTAAAGGTTCTCTAACCCATAAAATATATCTGAGGTTGTGAATCAACTGAAGTGAGGTGGTGAGATTTTTGCTTTTATGTGTGCTAATGCTAAGCTAGTGGCGGGGGGTGTCGAATCCATTTTGGCATCGTCCTAGCTTATAATTTTATAGCATCATTTGTTCTCTCAACAATTGATATTGCTAAAGCTAAAAGAGTTGGATATCATGGAGTGCCTATAAAAAAATTGCTGCATATGATGTATTAATTTTTACTCATAATCTTTTATGATTTGCATTAATATTTTAAAGCTTTCTTAATAAATTGCTAATGTTGATTTTCTATGGTAGACAAGCTGTTTGATGAAGCACCTTGCTGGTCTGTCATTGATATGGCTGTGGCTGTAGCTATGGCTGTGGCTGTGACTGTGACTGTGACTGTGACCATGGCTGTTGATTGACGGTT
>JAZGVS010000615.1:0-13219 GCA_037356235.1 Bacterosira constricta
GGGTGAGAGTTTGGGGGTAAAGAGCCTCAAGGGATTTTGGGGACCTTGGTTTATCATTCTTCTGAACGAAGGAACCCTATTGACAACTCAATCCGGGGTCTGGAGATCGGAGATGAAGCTCTCAATATGGTGTGTTCCAATATTTATAATGCTGAGCCCCTCAAAAGAAGCCGGCGATCTCCCCATCTCCCATCTCATGCCAACATTCATGGGATAACGGCTGCCCCTCACCATGGTCGCCGTCGCACAGTACAAGAAGAGCGAGCATATCAACACAATTGACACTCTATACTGTCGCCCCGCATTACTGCATTGCATTTTCAGCCAATAACGAATTCGTGAAGAACTTCCCGCACGTAGGCCGTTTGTAGGGGTTGTAGGCAGACATAGGTAGATTTGTGGCGCGACATCCGGATAGCAGTCCTGCAAACTGCAGAGAATATCACATCACACCACGAAATCATATAGCAAACCCTTCAAATTCAAAACGATGCCCAAGAATCTCTCTAAACACTCTAATAACCCGTTGGGCTCGCCTCCAGCAATGTCAACATCATCCAGGCCTGCAACTTCTACTTCTTCGTCCGACGGCGACGGCAGCAAAGAATTATCATCCCCATCCAACAATGACGGTGCTACTTCCAATCTTCTATTAAAATTACTAGAAGCATGCGCCAAGCACAAACGACATCATGATCGTGAGAATAACGACAAGAGATCTTCGAAAAGTAACAAAGAAGGGGGGCAGCAGTTAGATTGGTGTCATAAACAGTTGAAATCATTCGAGAGGGTTCTACCCAAAATGGAAACGAGCATTTCCGTAAGAAGTACGCATTGTGATGAGTACCACCACAGTAATGACGCTGGAGTTGGAACGGGAGGTGATGGATCAAAGAAAAAAGAAGGAGGTATACCGTTGGAAGAAATGAATGATGAAGATGATGCCGTGGGACATTTGTGCGCATTGTATCGAGCGATTGCACGTGGAGCATTCTGTCCCCATGCTTTTCATTACTTATTTGTGGGTAGCAGCAGTAGTAGAAGTAGTTCCACAAAGGACGATGGGGATTTGGGTGCAGCAACAGAGAATCATGATGATGGCGACATTGCAAAAGGGATATTACCTAGAATTACTAAACTGCTGCAGTATTTGGCATTGGATCCCATGAGGGTGGCGCTTTCTCCTCTACCTCAACAACCATCACCGAAGAATGAACAGTATACTCCGCTTGATGAGACCATCAAAGTTTATCATCAAGAGGAAGATGTCGGGTCCACGATTGCAGTGCTATTGAACCTTTTGCAGGACGATCACCTGCGTTTGTCAGCGGTGCATGATTTGATGAACTTATCCAATGATTTGAGTACCATTGATGAGTCTAGAGCATTGTTTGATCCACTCATATCCTCTAGTGAAGATAATGAGGATGGGGAAGCGGCTCGGGCAAGAAATGAAGGCAAGATTCGAGTCCATGTCTTCACAGAGGTTGCAAGATGTTTACGAAGAAGATCTGATGGAAATACTGAAGATGAAAGTTCATCAGACTATGTGGTTCAAATTCCCTCCCGGAGAAGTCTTTTAGCGCTTCAATTTGGAGTATGGACGGCGTTGCAGCATTTTGTTCCTCTTGTAGTAGGAGGAGATCCAATTGTTGGACGATACCCGATACAATCACCCTCTGTGAGCTCTGGCCAGAGTAGCAAGGTGCAACTGATAAACTCACTGCTATCATCCTCGCGGTCAACCTCGTTGGTTTCAAGTCGTCCATCATCTCGTGAGCCACAATGTTTAGGTTGGAGCTACTCCCCTGTTGACGTGATGATTCATTCTCTGCTTGTCCTTCGGACAAAGCTGGCAATTCTTGGGCTTTTCACGGACATTGTTGAATGGGAGAACAGTCTTGCAGTGTCAAAAGGGAGTTTCCCGAGAGCTTCCACGGGTCTTATTCGTGATATGGATGCATTGGCATTGGCACCGAGCATCAACTTGGCTCTGATGGCCGTAGAAGCTGCAAAATATCACCTACTATGGGGCAAAAATGACTTCCCTGAAACATTAGAGAATTCGAGTAGACACGAAGGGGCTACTGCAACAAGTCCATTCTCAAGAGAGTTGGAACATCGTATGAACACAATGTGTTCTTGGGCCGTTTCCAATGTTCTGGCGTTGTCTGTGCTTTTCCCAGATACAGCGTCGACGGCATCGAAGAACGATATTTGGTCGCACTCTTTCCCGCATCTCATAGACTGCATACCTATCATGACAGACCCTTCAAACAAATGTTTTTCAGATGATAATCTTCGAAGAGTGGTGTTACGGGTGATTCATGCGATTTTGTCAAGCAGTGTAGGGGCAATAACGCACCAGTCGACACCACATCCTACAATGAACGCATCGAGTGTGCTGGACTACTACTTTGACTCATCCTGTGCATACAGGGCAACTTCCATTATCAATCAATTCAAAAATCGATGCCTAGTGAGAGGGTATTTTTCGCATCTTTTTGAATTGGTAAAGGATTCTTCAGAATCTACTTCTGGCCCAGCAATTTCTATTGTTGTGCTTTTGCTCAGGTCTTTCTCCGGTTCTCTGTCGGCGGAGGAAATAGTAGAGACAGCATGTTTGAATGCTCTTGATGCTTTGGAAGCATGTGATTCTGACGCTACTGAGCTGATTTCAGACGCTAATAGAGACTCGCCTTTGGTCCGATTAGGTAGCAAGCGGAGAAAGCTTGAACCTTGCCAAGAGAACAAGGAGCCACTCTCTCTCGGTGCATCAACCCAGTCGGCATTTGCTCATGCTATAGCAGACGCTCTGGGTGCTTCCCAAAGCATCCTGACGAGACTTGCTGAAGGCAACAAACATCATGTTCCTATTAATGGTCCAGAAGTAGTATCGTTGGTTTCTGAACCGGATATAGTTCTATTGAGAAGCGTGGCTGGAGCTCTTCGTATTTTGCTATCATTACGTAGTCAGATACGCGAGAATGAATTCGAGATTCGCTCCACTGAAAACGTCATTTCACGCTTGTTTCAATGCTTCAAATTCGTTTCTGAAATCTTAGTTCGGCAAAAAAGGGATGGCAAGCTTGTTTATGTTGAACCGAAACTTTTCCACTCTGCAGTCTCATCGATAGTGAGTGTTGGCTTACATGCCTATCGAGTACAAAAAGAATCAACGATGGAACATGCCTCGGCGAGAGAAGCAATCTCCTATTGCGCTATTGCCACTGTATCATTGATAGAATGTGGTCGAAGTTTTGAGCTAGATGAGAGTGAATCTGCAACAATGATAGCGAAGGCCAATACAAAGAGACTGTGTGGAGGCACATGCTGCCATTTAGCCTCAATGATCGGATCAATTGCAAGGCCGTACTCAGATATGTGTCTCTGTGGACTTGTTTGCGAAACCAACGCTGGGCGCCTTGCAGATGAATGTGAAGCATTTACTTTTGACGATGTCTTGCCATTGCAGTGCCGATGCATTTTTCTGGCCATGTTGTGTCCTGTTGCATCAGATTCAGGACAGCATGAACCTACTTTGTCTTCTGTTAGGTGCATTCTTGCAGATACGGCCCACTCGCAAGCCCCAATGATTTTGAGAACGACGTTGCTTGGTCTTCCAAGCTTGTTTCTTTCCCTAGCTTCACTCAAAGAAGGGCATGAGGCT
This sequence comes from Bacterosira constricta, assembly GCA_037356235.1. NCBI lineage: Eukaryota > Bacillariophyta > Thalassiosirophyceae > Thalassiosirales > Thalassiosiraceae > Bacterosira > Bacterosira constricta. Next base: position 3,671 of record JAZGVS010000615.1, read on the forward strand.
GCTTCTGCCAAATACCTGACTATAATGACGGATTCATTTAACATCAAAGACCTTGTGATCCAGTATGCAAAATCTGACATCAAAGGAGTTAAAGTCAGCGCCACGTTATCCTTGTCGCGACTCGCCAGAATATATGCAGCAGCATCTTTGGTGGCTTTGGGGGGTCATGATAAAAATGGGAGTAATCAACTTTGCGATGCATCAGCGTATCTCTGGCAGCAACTGAATCCGGCAACCAGTAGAATGCACAATGTTGTTCTCAGTTTGATGTCTCTAGATCGATGTATTTCCTTCACGACAAAAATGCATCCTACTTTTGGTCTAATCTTTTCAAACAACGGTGCGAGTTCATTTTGCCTCACACGAAGTGATTCGCCTCGACTGTGGATGGCAAATTTAATCTACTTGCAATCTATTCTTGCTCTGGTACCTGAATCGAAAATCCGTTCGTCCAATACACTTGAGTTTTTTGCTGACAAACGGCACTATGGTATTTTTGATGAATTTGCTCAAGAGATGAATGGTGGCATTGCGGAAGGAAACAAGTCGGTGTCTGACCAGATTCCTCCTCCATTGTGGTTCTTTCTCATGCCGTTTATTGGTCATGACACACCAGCTCAAGCGTCCGCGGCAAAAGTGTTTGGTGAGATATTGCTCAGTAATGATTGTAAGGTCTTCTCTGCATTTTTCGTACCAGAGTGTGAGATGATAGCAGACATAAACAAGATCTCAAATGAAACAGCGAGAAGAGCGGTGAATAAGTTTTTTGCTGAGATAGATTTTCTTTTCAGATCTTGCGGTTTGGGTAGAGAACTTCTTTTTTCAAGGGAACTCAACTTCTTACCTGGTCCCACCAATGCAGCAGTCTCTCGTGTTTCAGATGCCAGGGTCGCCATAGGTATCTTTCAGTCGTTGTGTCACTGGTCGCCACTGAATGCTGCTATTGGCGGCTACATACTTGAGCGCTCGCTACTTGCTTTGATTAGGATTTGGATTGCAAGTTCAGGGGGGTATGCATTCGATAATTCACCTGACGATCCTACATGCAATTCATCTCTTGCAAGCACCGCATTTGATGGGCTCAGTGAAGTATTCAAGTGCAATAGAGATCATCCCAATTCCTTGAGATCAACAGAACTTTTGAAACATGTCGACGGCATCATGTCGAAGATTTTCTCTGAATTCTTTCTTCCCCAACATGCCATCGTTGCATCAATAAGGTATCGGCTTCTTTCCGTGTTTATCGGGACCTTTTTACTCCCCTCTCCGACCACCCAAAGCCTACGCACACAAAACGCGTTTGAGGTATCAAGTGTCATCGAAATAATGGAGTTTATTTCTAGTGTGTATCCGTCTGTCATCGTCCAAATGATCAAGGAAGAAGATCACGAAGGTATTCAAATGTGTGCCGCATTCCGCATGTATCTGCTCAACGAAGCAAGAAAATTGAATAAAGAAGAAACCCGAGTACAGAAGAAAGAGCTGAATGAATTGATCGTAGGTGAAGCTACTCGCCAAGAAAGCAAGCGATCAGGACAGCTATCTAGGTCCCTGGTGCCTGGAGTGTCAATATCAACCAACAAGCTAATTGAGAATGCGAAGCTGCTCTGTATCAAAACCGATGTTATCTCACATGTTTTACCCCAGTTGCTTTTACATCCCGGGCGTTCACCCCTCCGCTTCTTTACGACCAAAGTTTGTCAATCCGAGCTGGACTATCCTGATATTCTTCGTGAAATCTGGCAGCCAGTTCTAAAAACATTAGTATGGGAACTTGGGGGAGACGATCCAGAGGAGGACAGAGAGGAAGAAATGTACAATAGCTCTGACGTCGGAAATTGTCTGAAGAGGAAGAATGTGCATCTTGCTTTAACAAAGGGATTCTTGCTGAGCGAAGGGAGCCAATCTTCCAAGGTGAAACATTTACTCATGTCACCGTCTCAAGAAAGCACTGCTGATGATGTACTCTGCGCAAGTAGTGCTGGGAGTTGGATTGCTCCAAACTTCATGTATCTGTTGGTCAATATCGTCCTTTTGCGATGGCACAAGCGGTCGGAACGTGAAAAGTTTCAAGTGATCAAGTGCCTCAGGGCAATGCTCCAATTCTTGCCAAAGTCGGAGTCGCCCCAGTACATCCCGCAGATCATGACAGCCATCAACAACGCAATTTCTTCTACGGTGATTCCTGGCAAAGAAAAAAATACTCAAATTTCCAAGCTACGTTTCATTGCTGTAGCAACACTTTTCGATTTCGTCAAGATTGTTACGTCACATGACGCCTCACAAGTGAGAGAAAATCTGACTAACATCGTAGTGGCACTCTTTCCTCTGTTTGATAGTGAATTCAGTGACTTTGGGAATGACCTGGCAAGAAGGCATGCAGTGCAGATGCTGGAATGGCTAGCTAGTGGAGAGGCAAATGAAAATATCCCGCTGTATTTTAACGAAATACCTTTCCTACCCTTCACGCAAGACCTGAAACAAGTTAGAACCATACTTGTTGAAAAAGGGGTTCAGCTTGACGATGTTCGTTTGATGTCTCAGCAAGCTGGGCCTAAAGAGGATACCAACGACGTCGATGTTGCTCAACTTGAGACAAGATTTTATAAGAGGATAAACGTGAGCACAATTGTTTTTGTCTACATCAGAATGACTCACTGTTACTGACATAAACTCACATTTGAAATGACTGTTCACCTTCCTTAGATTTTATCGCAATTGGTCGTGTCTCATGAAAATCAAAATGTGCGCAAAGTAGTCATTACACATATGACTGACTTGATACAGGCAAACAGAGATCTATTCCAAAACTTGATTGTGAATGAAGAGCTGTCATCGATGCCTTTCCTAACGGTTGTCCATAATCCGTCATCAAAAGTGAACAGTTCCAGTAGTTTGAATGATGTACTTGGTAAGACTCTGAACACCTCTTTTCTCCACTCAACCAACGATGATCTGACACTACCCCTCTTGTTCATTTTTGTGTTAGATGACGAGGCTGGGATCAAATCGATGGCAGATGGCGGATTTATCACCAAGCTGCTGATTCGACTTTTGTCGAGGTGTGTGGATGAATCAGATCGTGATATTCGAGATGCAATTGCGTCTTGCTTGGGTGAAATCGGAGCCATTGATCCAAACAGACTCGGCAAAGAAATAAATTCTACGCAATTTGCAGCCAATTCTGAAGGGAGAGACGATAGCGGTGATTGGAGATTAGCAAATCCTCCCTGGAAAACTCAAATCAAGGACTCGTTGACGTGTCTGTGTGAATATCAATTGCGACTTGTGACGAGACATCTCGTATCAGCTCTAAAGTCTGCCCCCACTACACTGGGTCAGCACAAAATTTCCTTTGCTATACAAGAATTGTTGAAGAATTTGGATATGCAGCTAGGTGGTACAAATCAAAATGTTATGACTCCAGAGCTCATGAAAAAGCTTCAAGATGCAGATGTCAGCAATATTGTTGAGCCGTTGTGGACCACAAATTATAAGCAAGTCGACACTGTAGCCGCAAAGTCACCTCCTTTCTTTAGCAAGTCAAATACCTATTTTGTGTGGCTATCTTCATTTTGTCGATTTCTGGTCAGTCGAAGTAATACAAACAAGAATAGCGTATGGGGGGATTTCTTCCATGCTTGCCGGTCTGCTATTCGCTCTCAAGCTGGCGTTGGTGTGGCAGAATTTCTCTTACCTCTCTTCATACTAGATGCTGTGTGCTTTGGGCAGAAGAGCGATGAAGATGCTATTATGGGTGAATTTCTCCATGTGCTCTCATTTGAAGAAACTGTAGGGTCTCCAATGAACTTGAAAGAACAAGAGAAAGCAGTAAATGTAGTATTTACAGTCATGGATGTACTGCGTCACTGGTTAGAGAAAGAAATGGAGTTGAGACATGGAAGATCCAGAAGGGAAAATATTTCAGATCTTGACGGTGGAGACAATTCATGGCCAGCCGCTGAGAGCACAAAGAAAATAGAACGTTTGCTGAAACGTATTCCACTCTCATCCTGTGCAGTGGCAGCCAGTAAAGTTGGCATGCGTGCAAGATCGCTTCAATTTCTAGAGGTGGAAGGACGACGCAGGGCACTGTTGAATGAAGAGAACGGCAATCAGAAGGACAATCTAAAGGGTGTACCTAAGTTCCTCAAGTCTGACCTTCTCGATGGCATAGACTTGAAACTGACCCAAATGCTAATGGGTCAGCTCAATGACTTTGATACAATGGTCTTTGTGGCACAAATGAGTCCCCAGACTGACCTAACCAAAAGACTTACAGAAGAAGCTGCTGAACGAGAGATGTACGAGGACTGGGAAGGGGCTTTTCAGGCTTACGAACAGTTATTAGACAGCAGATTGAACAGTGAGAACAATTCTAAGGCAAGCGCCCAGAAAGGGTTGCTCAGATGCCTCTTGAAACTTGGCCGTCTTGGTAGTGTATTGAACCAAGCTTACGGAATGTCAAATCATAACCCTATGCATGGAAATAAAATTCAGGTTTGCAATGAGTTTCTACCCTCTGCAGCAGAAGCGGCTTGGAGACTGGGAAACTGGCCTGTTTTAGATAATCTCGTCAACGATTTGAATGATCATTTGGTACTCGATGCCAACGCGCGCCATCAGCTTTCGTTCGGCCGCACTATGTATTCTCTTCAATCTAAGTCACATGCCAAAGTCATCGCGTGCCTCAAGGACTCAAGAGAATCCATCATGTCCTCTCTATCCAGTGCTGCTCGAGATGGATACGCTCGATCTTATCCATACTTGATGCAACTCCACGCATTGCGTGAGGTTGAATTTGTATCTTCCATGTTTTTTGGGGACCAATCAACATTTCAACAATCGTTCGCCGACGCCGTGTCTTCTGACCATTGGAGTGGTAGACTAGAGTTATCAAGTCCAGATATTACTGGGTCAAACGCAATATTGAATACTAGGCTTGCCCTGTCTCGCATGGCAAATGAGCCTAACATTGAAGGTTTAATGTGGCTTGACATTGGTAAAGTAGCAAGAAAGGGTGGGCTACATAGAGTTGCAGGGCACTCTCTGACTCAGGCAAACGCTTCTTTTTGCAAGTCTTTGAGTCAAGTAGCTTCAAACAATTCTATATCCTCTTCGGCGCGCGAATCGATCGGAAACGTCAAATTGCAAGTTGCAAAGCTGAAGCATGACATTGGAGAAACAATGACGGCGTTGAAGCTAATAGAAGATGACATCCCAGCTTCTATCTTTCTAATGGACGAGAAGCAGCTGAAAGCATATGTTTCGAGTGATACCACCGAAAGTGGTGAGACCGCTGCACGCAGAATCCTTCAAGCTACCGAATGGATGGCATGTGACGGCCTAAAAAGTAGCTCAGAAATCAGAGACCGATATCAAACTGTTTTGAAGTTAGCACCGAATTGGGAACGAGGTATGAAATAAATGGTACAATGTTGTCTTGGTTGTATTGAACAGACTGATCCCCCTCACGCTTAAGTCTACTTCGTGTTAGCGCATTTCAACTATGCAAAGTTTTTGGACTCACTCTTTGAGTCCCGTATTTCATCTTTTGGTGATCGGGCAAATGCTATTCGAGTTGTGGAAGAATGTCAGGAATACCTGCTCGGTGCGGTTCAACATTACGGAATGGCGTTGCAGCTGGGTCAAAAACATGTGTACCAGGCGCTTCCGCGGTTGTTGGCGATGTGGCTTGAATTCACATCTTTCGAAGAAGGGATTTGGGCTGACGACAACAGTAAAGATGGCAGTGGCCAAATTGGCAAGTTTGCATTGTGTTATAGTTAAGTATTCCTCACAAACTTCTGTCTAACATTTGTCTCTGTGTGCCAATGAACCAATGACCATCAACAGATCGCTTGCTCGAAAATCAATCCCTAATGAACAAGGCCATCAAAAGCTTTGCTTCCAAAATTCCTGAGCATTTGTTTTACACTGCTTTGCCTCAGCTGATTTCTCGTGTGGTGCATAAGAATGCGAAAACATCAAAAAATGTTGCACTAATTCTAACAACAGTGCTTGCCAAATACCCGCGCCAATCTGTGTGGTCATGCGGATGGTTGCAGAACTCTAAATCTGAAGAGAAGAAGAAAGCAGGGAAAGTGAGTTTAGTGTATGATCTTTTGATGAGCATATCAATATCATTTTTTTGTCTCATTATGTGTTTGCTGTTTCCCAGGAAATTTTCAAGGGAGCGCAAAATATTTTGGAGAAAATTGAGAGACAAGGTCAAATTATGCTCATGGCATCATCGAGTCTTTTCCATTTCTTCATCTCCCTTGCTCAGTGAGTAGCCATTTCATGAGGACTTCTGCATTTTCATTATGATCCTTTCATTAATTTTGTGTGCAATCTTTAATCTAATGGTTTCAGGTTTACTCCGAAGAGTAATCATTCAGGTAAGGGGGTACTACATCTTTGAGCGAGTTCACATTAGCCCTCTCGAAAAGCAAAAAATAACCACATTTCTATTTTCTATTCTTTTTCAGCTGTGAGGATGAAGGTCCCTAAGTTTGACACAGAATTGAAAGATTTTATCCCTCCAATACAAGCAGCGCTGTCTTTATCACCTGGTGCACTTGAACGTTCGGCCACTACAGATGTATTTCCTTCTTTTGTGCCGCGCATGAGAGCTTTCAATCCCGAGCTGAGAATAATGCAGTCAAAAGCCAAGCCCAAGAAAGTTAGTGCAGACTTATGCTTTTCTGTATCTCTGTTTTGTATCTTTTACTTATCCTTTTCTTCATCTTTTACAGGTTAGCATTTTTGCAGTGCCATCTACTGTAGCACAACGTGACACATTGCCAACAGTTGGCCGGCCCATTAAGCAAGATGTCGGGGAGATGCATTTTCTTGTAAAGCAAGAAGCAAAGGGTGATCTCCGGAAAGATTCTCGTCTTCAAGACCTGAACAATGTCATCAACCGAATTTTTGCTAGTCGTAAAGGGTCATCTGGTCCTAATAGCCGCAGGCAACGATTGCGTCTTCAGCTGCGCACATTTTCAGTGGTGTGTCTCGCTGAAGATTGTGGTATTCTGGAGTGGGTGCCAAACACTGAGTCGCTGCGCAGTGTAATCACAGAAACTTACAATCCACAAGTCGCCCCCGATTCTATACATCGTAGGGGAAGTCGAATCACAAACTTTGGTGATCTTGAACTCAGAAATACTTTTATAAAGTGTCAGGACGTGTTCTTCAAGAAAGGTGATCTTGACTTGGCAACTAAGAAATTTGATGAGTTGATACTAAAACAATACCTGCCGGTCATGTACTGGTGGTTCATCCAAAATTTCTCCAGTCCACATGCTTGGTATGAGGCAAGGACAAATTTCACCTTATCTACTGCAGTGTGGTCTGCTGTTGGACACATCATTGGATTAGGTGACCGCCATTCGGAAAACATATTAATTGATACAAGTAGTGGTGAATGCGTTCACGTTGATTTTGACTGGTGAGCAACATGCCTTTTGAAATACCCCTTGTCCCTGTTTCCAGTGAAGCTAACATTCAACACCAATTTTTCTTTCAGTATTTTTGATAAGGGCCTCCTTCTTCCCAGACCTGAGGTAATACCCTTTCGCCTCACACCAAATATGCTGGATGCGTTTGGGCCAACTGGAGCTGATGGCATGTATACTGGAGCACTAACTGAGTCTATGAGGACGCTTCGAAAAAATCGTGATACACTGTTGTCAGTTCTTGAACCATTTCTAAATGATCCTGTAATAAACTTCAAAAGTAAAAGTCAACAGAAGTCTAAAGAGGACGACAAGGATGCCAAGTCAGCTAAATCTTCAATGGCCAAGATCGAAGGCAGGCTCAATGGGGAGTACAACCTGGCCAATCCCAACAAAAGGAAGGGGGGTGGTAAGGGCAAAGACACTCCAAACGCATTGGACTCAGCTCACATCACCCAGCTCTCAGTTGAAGGTCAGGTGCAGAAAATGATCATGGAGGCAACCAGCCACGAAAATTTGGTTCAAGTCTATGTAGGCTGGATGCCTTGGATCTAGCAAAATAAGAACGGGTCAGCGAACCTTTTTCATAGTATGATTTGGTAAGATAAAGAATGTATTTGAAATACAGAGAATTGTACGTAGGGTGCAGGTGAAATTCATCCAGATACTAGAAGAAAAACAACAGCGACCAGAAAAAACTGAAAGCCTCCATGCAACCTGAGTATGCACAAAATTACACTTAACTGAAACTCAACCATTAAACAATAACCGCCAATCTATACACAACACTTTCAGGCAGAAATTCCTCCTGTGGCACCACCTATGGTATGCAAGTCAATATGCGCAAGTATCAGACAAATCTAAGGATGCCCATTGCTGTGGTATTACTTTAGAAAACCTAACAACTTTGAGTTCATGATCTTCCTTCAGATTGATTATTCCCATCGGTTCTGTTAAACTGGTATGGTAAGTCTCTCCACAAAGTTTATAGGTGCCAACACCTAGAAATTGTATGCCGATCAGAGAGGATGTTCCCAGGGTGCTGGTCTCCTGAAAATCCATTGTGCTGGTGACAAAGACACGTTTCCGGCTATCAATGTTTGGCTTCCATCAAAGTATAATTCAAATGTATGAATGCCTTGATATTGGATGCGGCAGCGGAAAGTCAGCTGCGCACATATCTATGGTAGCTATGGATAGACTCAGCTCAAAGCTCTCACCATGGCAAGGGTCAAAATAGCATGAACATGGGACAACAATATTTTCTACATAAAAGTCTTGATTCCTACCTAGATGTGTCGCGTTACAAGTGAGTTGAGATATTAATGTTTCTCTCAGAAACTCCCGTATCAGCTCTTCCCTTCTACCCCAAAACTTGGATATTATGCCTTCTCTCTAATGCCGTGTTCAGCAAGAAGAAGAGAGGCCTCTCTAATCACCCCCCTTTCCAATGACAACCACATTGACAATCTTAATATTACAATCGTCAACTCTGGCAAGTGATTCCTTTTCAGCTCCTTGTCATATGCCGTAAATCAATGTTGAAGTGCTGAGTTGGATTTTGCTGCAGCATCACGCTGTTGTTTCCTCACCTCCAGATCCTGGTATAGTTGTGTCTCGGAATATCCATATATCCTTTGCTTATGTGTTACCTGCAGACCACAGTACTCGCATATCGGTGGGCACCCACCTGTTGAAGTGTGATTCGTTAAGGTTGAGCTTTAGTTTTTGTAACCTAGAAAAAACTTTAGAAAGCCAAACGAGGTAAAGCTACCCCGCCCATGAAGGCGCTCAGAAAAAGCTGTATGTCTGTCTGTGTGTCTGTATGTCTGTATGTTCCAAAAGAAACTTTTTGAACATTGGAAACGTGTCAAATCAAAGCAAACTTTAGGTAATAAGTGTAAATCAAAAATGTTTCTCAAATTATGTCAAAGACAGTCCAAGAATAAAACTTTCAAAACAAATGCCAAAGACCAAAGCAAACAATGACCAAACTTAGCTTGATACAGGCTCCATAAAAGATATTGAAATTGTTGTAGACTATGATACAGAGGATGGGTTTTCATCCCAGCTCACGCGTCAATGGGGG
>JAZGVS010000616.1:0-13232 GCA_037356235.1 Bacterosira constricta
GGTGTCTAATGGTTCTGTACTGAATCCGCTAACTATAACACGGTATATTGGTATGTGGGACTCACTATTACTAGTTAAATCACTGTATTAGTTAGTAAACTAGTTATTTAGTCCCACAAACGCTATTACTAGTAGTTTGTTAGGGATCGAAATAGTCAGGTTGATGGTCTGGCTCGCCAGGAAACCTGAAATACAAAAAAGCCCATAACTCCAAGGGACCACTTTCTGACCGTATGTTAGAGGGCTTCCAGACCCTCTCACTGTGGCGGCTCTCACCCTCAATTTTCCTCATTCGAAAAAACATCCGGGCCCTCCAGACCCTCTTGACCTCAACAAAACCTCTCAAAATAACCCGTTTTGGATTTTTTATAATCCCAATACGGGCAACGTTTGGACATGTGTCCGTTCCAGAGGGTTGCCCAAAGGCTTCTAGGGGGGGTAAACAGGGCTTTTCAGAAAAAAATAGGCCCAACAAAAAAAGACGATATGGCCCCCGGGAACCTCAAGACCTCTCTAACATCCGGTGGAAAACTTTTCTTATGTCGTTCCCTTGTTCATACATATCATTTACACAATGATAAAAAATAAACAAATGCAAATGCTGATATTTTCTCACTTACTTGTTTCTCCGTTAATTGAATATAAAATTTGGGCATTGCTTGCCCCCTTTACCAGCACATCTCGCTTTCTGAAACATATTTTTTATGAATGGTTTGATGCAGAGAATATGTGAATGAAACAATGAACGAATAAGTTAGAATTATGACGCGACGGAAAAGAATCAACAACTGATATTTTCTCACCATTGGTTTTAGCAAATTGTGCTGTCATTCCAATCTTTGTTTTCAGAAACCCAGTTTACAAGGGAGGTATTGGTATTGGGATCTATGCCCCTGAAAGATTTCGCGAACAAAATGAACATGGTGTGTGACCAATCAGATGGTATCAATATTGCAGAGGCCAACCCAATATGGCTCCCGAATTTGGACACGGCGATGCCAGTTGCCAATGAAGGCTGAGTTTTAATACAACAACAACAATGTTCCGCCTACTCACAGGATCATGATGAATAAGGTAAACTCACACGCAGCTGCACAACCAATAACAAACATCGGCAATGAATGGCTATGGCGGCAATGAATGAGACTGCGACAAGAAGCGGTGGATCAACGTTGTGCATTAGAATGTGTATACATGACAAATGGGGGTGTATCATGGTGCTGACAAACATATACGACTTGGAGACCAGCAACGTTCAATGGATTAATGGAAGCATGAACCGAAACAGATGAAGTGAAAGCAGAGGATAAGGTGCACATGCCACAACATGGACGTTGTCATTGTGGCACATGTAAATTATTTGCAAAAGAGTAGAATAATATAACAAAAATTGCGTGAGCATTTCGTCAGTTGTTATCGGCCGTTGATTTTTCTATGTGAAAGTATCTACAAACTAAAGTATGTAAGTTGGTAAGTAGGTATGGGCATGTACTCTGTTAGTGGGAATGAAAAGATCATGCCTATAGAGATTCTACAACATGCAAACTATTGCCCGATTGTGATGTTGCGAACTGGTGCTTGGCTCAATTTGCCTTAGCCTGACCGGGAGGAAGTGCTGAAGCGCTTGAAGCTCCAAATGAAAAGGTGGACTATACAAATCTTACATCCTCCCTTATTAATCTCTGATAATGTATATATCTGCATCGGTGTCTCCCGTGGCACGCCACCTGGGCCTGTGCCACACTACACCAGAATACTTACTTGTGAGGAGTTTTTTAGATAAAAATAAGGAAGGTAGAAGGTCTTCCTTCTCCTCCTGAAAGCTCAAAGATCATTCCACATCCCTTCTGTCCCTGATTTGAACCCCACATAATATGGCGTCATTGTTCCCACCCTTATCTCTTGAAAGAATATCCAAAGGCCAGGTTGTGGATCAGGCCATGGTTGATTTAGCTATGGTGACTTCTGTAGCTGTAGCTATAGCTATGATTAGCTATTAGCTGTGACATGGGGATTGGTTTTGCTTGAGTGGCAGGTTATGCTATAATAATTCTGCTTCTGCTAGTGACAGTTAGTACTTGCTCATGTAACGTTCGTCTTGTTGATTCTTGTGGTGATGATGATGGCCATGATGGCAATGATGGTTTGATTTCAATAATGGAATTATGGCTGCCAGCATCTTCTTCTTGTGATGACGTGGTGCTGGTTGAGAACGATAATTGAGTCGCGTTGCATTAGTATATATGTGGTATATCACGTCCTGACATCAAAGTTGAACAAGGTGCTGGCTAAGATTGATCTGTACCTTTGCAGAGGCCCGTTGGGCGCGATGGATTGTGTGAGTTTGATTATTTTTGCAAAAGTAGTTTCATTGGTTCATAGAGGTTGCTCTGCAAAACTTTGACTGGGTCCAAAGCAATGATATCTTCGGGCCATAATAATATGTTTGGAACAATTTTTGTCATTTATATTTATAAAATTTAATATCCAATGCAGTCACGATTGAAAATGGTGACGTCAGCGATACGACGTGAAGAACAGATGTCGTGGAATGTCGATGTCGGATAGAATTAGGTCATGAAAAAAGAATAAGATCGTGGCTTGATGAGAAGGCTGATTTCATATTGATTCCTATGTAGGTAGGTTTTGTATAGAGTCTCCCGCGCAAAATCAATCGTGACGGGTTTTGATATTGAGACAGAATTTGTTGGAGCAGAGGTGGTGCTTATATTTGAATATTCTTGAAATTCGTTTTGGTGGGCCTACATACGGTAGGTAGTGACAGTATAGGTTGAAGTTACTGATTCCTCAGTGACGTCATTTTATGTTGAGCCTTCTTGAAAGGGCTTAATATGATTGGACACATAGGATTCCCTACTGTTCCATGGACCATCCATGGAACGTACATTGTCAATATGTTTGGCAACTATAGACATGAAGGTATGTATAAAACCGTTCGGTTCTTATGGCTTATCCCTTTCTGTTTAGAGAAGCTCATGCTTCTCGAATGTGCACTCTACATACGCTCGTGGTATGTTTCGTTTCACAAGAGGTTCAATTTATCCTCTTTTACTTTGTTGTATAGTCGCGTGAGTTCAGGTGAATAGCACATTGAACTCTCATAATAATAGTTTCCTGTCAAATACAAATCTACTACGTCATCACATCTATCTAATTCAAGATTAGCTATCTCCAGTGTCTCCACAGAATATCTGTTCTCTCCTAAGTCTGTTAAGCAAAATTCTCATTTTTGTCATCTTTCCCCCGTCACAAATGCAAAAGTGGAACGTACATGATGATTTTCGTTTTTTACTCGTTGTCGTAAAAGATGAAAGTGAAAAAGCTAGTGTACCTAGTGTGCTCTTGTCAACTGTAATTTAGGTAGGATTGAGACTTCGGTCATCTCAATCGCCCAATAGTGACATATCATAGACAGATATACGTAAATCAATGCAGAGAATGTAAATTTCAATCTTATCTGATCCTATGGGTATTCCAATCTATACTTGACAAAAAATAGGCTAGTCCCTTTAGATCAAGAAACTAGAACATTAATGATGCACCCACTATGCATACTACACAGGGACAAAGAAGGCCATCGTTTCAATAGCATCCGCACCAGGAAAAAGAAGATACCCCTCAGCAAATTCCACCTTCCACCGTCCACTCTGTACCAACGCATTGCAATCCCGTTGAAATGCCTGAAAGCCACAGCTGACATAGACGATCAATTTGATAGCCCCTCCCTCTTTGCACAAATAATCCACCACTTCGGTATCCAATCCCTTTCTGGGTGGGTCAACAATTAAGACGTCGCTCTGTTGAAACAATGCCGGTTCAGACAGTACCATGTCTGCAGCATTTTTTTGCTTGTAAACAAGTCGTGATTGAATATTGGCAGGCAATGCACTGACTGAATCGTAAAAGCATTTTGCGTTGTTTGGATTTTCATCCGAAGATACAAGAGAGGATACTACATCGGATACATGCAGGCCGATGGTACCAACACCTCCATAAAGCTCAACACATGAAATATCATCTTTCGCATCTTCCCCAAGCTTTTGCATCCTTTCACGAATCCTTCCAACAATATTAGTGAATGCATCAATGTTGGCTTGACGAAAGACATTTGGTGGGAAACTCAGAGGGATTGGAAAGCTGGGTGGCGTTGGACGAGCAAATAAGGATGATCCCCCATTATCTTTGTTGAATGTCAAATGCTCGGTAATTGCAGGAGGGCCATGCACATGCCTCCAGCACGAAGAATCAAAAGAGAAGATGGCATTGGAATGCTTCCATGATTCGTTGTAATTGATCCATAACGAGTGCAGGTTCAGTTTGAGTGGATTGCTTCGTTTGTTTCCATGTGAAGGTTCCTTGTTGGTGATGCTGGAATGGGTATTTCCACTAGACGCATCAACAGTCGAGCCATGATTTGTGGTCGGCTCACCTTCCCGACGACCTCTGCGACGTTTCCTTTTCGGTGCTTCATCATCCGCAACGGCAGCCCCGTCCTTTTCGTCTTCAATTGTGGACGGATTGCTATCGGTGTTGTTCTTAGACATGGAAGTAAGCTTTGCCACTACCTTTTCCAATATAGGATCGTAAATAGTGCCTTCATGCTTTCGCTTGGAGCCACTCCCTTCCTCTACCTCACCTCCATTTCCATCCTTACTGATTTCAGCATTAGGAGGAGGAGTATTCCAAACCAATGTGATTTGCGCAGCTCCCGTCTCCCGTGCTACATTGATTGCAACATATCTCAACTGACCAACACCTGTCTCGACTCCTCCACTATCACCAGCATGTGATTCATCATTAGTATCATTCTCCCCCGCAATTATGGCCTTTGCTTTTCCATTCTTTTCTTGATAAGGAATCACCCCCACCTGATGACAAGCCTTCGTAATACACTCAACAGCATGATTAATAGAAGAGGATGATGGGCACGGCAATTCGGTACTGGCATTAACGTGTGAGATTGCGGAAGGAAAAGACCAATGGCCACTCTTGGCTTCGAATTTGCGGTGGATGCTTCGGGGCGCACAGCAAGCTTTGAGACAGTCCTCCATTCATAATGAGGACCAATGTGGACATGAAAATCGGATACATTGCAATCTTGTAGAATGGGTTTGAAGTATTGCCTTGCAGCTGTGACAATTGGTGCTTTTGTGGGATTGGAAATATATTTCATGGATGGATCTTTCTTGTTGATTTCATTTTTATTGTTGGATGGCTTGTTGTCATTCCTCGATCCATCGACTGCTGCTTCAGATGTACCATCCAGTTGTTGGTTTTTCTGTTGCTTGGCCCGGCGTTTCCGGGCGTTTCGTAGCTGTGTAGGTGTCAGGAAGTCTGGATCACCCTTCTGTGGGACTGCTTTTTTACTTTTACTGCGTTTCTTTCCCATGATGTGGTATTTTTGCAGCTTTCTTTGATTTTGGGCGACGACAAGGTTCAGTGTACCCAGAATCTTTTTGCCAATACAAACAAGACAATATGCTTCTCCGATCGATGTTCAATCCTCCTTGTCCTTGCTAGTTGTGTTGTTTATTCTGCGCGCTGCGATAAACAATGGCAATGCTCATTGGCAACCGTTAGTTGGTGGAGAGATGATGGATGGTGCTCAGTGCATGCAATGCGTGGAGAGAGATGGGTCCGTCCGCCGCGCCGGTCTGTCAGTTGTCGCGCGATGTCAAAGATCTTCCCTAGATCACATCTGTTGTTGTTATGTATTTTTTTTTGACCACTGGCTGCTGACTAACTGGCTGCCACTGGGCTACTCTATCTATCTAGACAGATACAATAGCTCTAGATTAGATACGAAGTGTCAATGCCATCAATGTCAATGTCAAAAATTGTCAATGCCGAATAAATCAAATGCCAATTGCCAGTGCACACCCATCAGACGTCTCATAATAAAACAAAGCCATGGCCGTCCCCCCCCACCTTCATCAATGCCATCATCTACGCAATATTCCACTTCGAATCACTCTGCTATACTGCCTCTCGCTCTCTACATTCTTCGTCGCGTCACTCTATGCATTCGTTCCATCCTCAGTGCGTCGCTTGCCTCGTGACCATGTGCGGCATATAAAATGGCGCGCAGCGGTCGTTTTGGGCGTCATGATAACAGGGGTAGGGATCTATCCTTGGCTTTTTTGTCAGCAGATAGATGTGGCATCTATGGAATTATTTCCACCATGGTACACCTATCTAGGATTTTCTTGGCAGCCATTGCAAGATATCCAAATAGCCCTTCACGTACTAATACTTTACCTCGGTGCATTCACTTGCTCATGGTTGAAAATATATCAATTTGCTCGGATTCTTCATTGGGAGAAAGAGAATAGGGCAAACAATAATGGCAAATCTATGCGTTATTCATCAAATTCAAAGAATCAGCTACTACCTGTAGTACCCAAACCAAAATATCTTCGGCAATCACTAATTTACACATGGATTCAACCAACTATTCAATCCTTACAATCCTTTCACCATGATGAAGATCATCGATGGACGATACTTCGAAATTTAGGTATAGCTCCCTTGGCAGAAGAAGTTATTTTTCGTGCCTGCCTATTGCCTCCCCTGTTGGCCAGCCGCACTTCCAGTGATGGGACATTGTCACCCACCCAAGCATCATGGATTGCCCCACTATTCTTTGGAGTTGCCCACCTACACCACTTTTACGAAAAATACCGTCAATTACCATCGTCTTCTCAGAGGTCAAATAAGAAGAAGATGGTATGTCAATTGTTATTGATAGTGGTTGTACAATGGACTTACACAACATTATTTGGTGCCTATGTTTCTCATGTGTTTGTAAGGACTGGGTCCTTGAGTGGTGTGACGTTGGCTCATGTCATTTGTAATTATATGGGATTGCCAGATGTTAGCTTTGCTCATCCTACATCGAACTTGTATGGGTTTCGATGGTTCATAACGATAGTGTATATTTTTGGTATTATGTTGTTTGTGTGGGGATTTGATTCAGTTTTGTTCCCAAGGGAGAGTGTGCTTCCATCGTTATTGCTACGGGGCGAATAGAGAATTGGCTAGATTTGATTATCCTGATTTTTATGGTACATGGCGAGCTAGGGATTATCCTGATTTTTTATGGTACTTATGGCGAGCTAGGGAATACGCAAGAAATTAGATCAAGCCACCTTCCTCGCAACGAATTGTATCAACGTCCTCCCATGATCACCATCAAATGCAAGATCATCCTTTACAATTTTCCACCTTTGCTTGCTGTCACCATTAGCACTAGTAGAAACAGCGCCAAACAAGTTCTTTAACTCCCATCGATCCAACACACTGGATTCCTTGGGATGATCAAAATTCCAATCAGCTCCTTCCTCTGGTTTGCAGAAATGACTGATAGCAACAACTGTACCCAAAGGAAGCATAAGAGGAGGTGGTGGCGAGTGCATTGCACTTTTTGATGCTTTTGCAAGAGAAGCCGTGGCTATTGTTTCTGGTGGCTCATCATTGGATTGCGAGTTGGCTATGTAAGATATCAACTTTCTGTTGAGAAATCGAATTGCAAAGATACAAAGGAAATCGGAATGTGATCCCGGCTTTGATTGTAGTTTCGATATGAAATAATCTCGCACTTGACGTAGTTTGTTCAAATCTAACAGAATCGTATCTGTAATATCGTCCACTTCATGATTTTTCCATAAGGGGATGCATCTTCTAGCGCTGCCTTTGTGGTTGTCAATGCCAACGTAATGCATGGACCTCATACATTGATTTTGTTGATGCTGTTGCAGCAATGAATGCTGGAATTCCTTTAATTCCTCCGCCAGATAGCAAATATCTCGCCCTGCACCACTCCCCAAATCTAATACTGACCCAATAGATCTGTCTTCTGGATTGAAACCATCACCGTGGACATTGGTGTCAATAGAACCACGAATCCATTCTTTCAACATTGGCAAAATATCTGAACAAACCAGAGGGTCTGGCTTCCACAGTCGAGGGAGACTTCTAAATGGAATGCCTTTATCCCCACTGCTGATATCTCCATTGAAACATTGGACCAATCCAACCGCATTCGCCTCATTCCATAAAATATCTCCATCAATCAATACCTGCCGGACAAGCCAAGGCTTACGTGACTGCAATGTAGATTTACTTTGGGAGGCAAAGAATAGTTCATGAATGGAACAGTCTTCACCCTTGTGAAATGATTGTATGAATTGGCGAGGTATCAAAATAGCGAATTCCACATGGCGTGGTGGCAATTCGCATGATCTTTCCCCGTTCAATAGTGTTGATAAAGGTAGATTGACAATAGGCACATCGGCTCTGTGCTCAATATCACTTCTCTCTGTAGCGCTTCTTTTGTCATTGTCAGCAGCAGTCGATGCCATGGACGAAAACGAAAGATGTTGTTTCTCAAAATCATCATATGGGCGGAGGTCAACAAGTGGAAGTATGGCTCTACTTGCATCAGCCTCATTATCATTATCAATGGAGTTTATTTTCCAACCGTTCACCCATTGATGAATTCCTGCAATTTGATAGCACTCGGATGGTGGTGATGTTGATGTCATTGCACTGTCGTCTTTTGTCGCTTCCCGTTTTCTTTTGTGCATGCTTGCCCTGTCATTATTTGATGTGGCCATCTTGCATCAGAGAATCGCATTGGAGAAGATTGGAGAATATCTGTGGCTGTGGTCTGTGATTGTATTTTGTATTCTTGGGTGTGTGGTGTGTGGCCTAATCATGATGTTCATCATGTGGTTCTACGCGCCGGTATTGTAGGTACCTAGAAGTATGTACCTAGAGGTAGGTACCTACGCGGCAAGAACAGGTCGTCCCCGTTTGCAATTGACAAACGTAACGCACCTCGATTTATTTATGGTATCGTACGTTCTACGTTATTCTATCTACGTAAACCGTAAACGCCCGTCCGTCCTTATGTACCGTGTAGCATGTCCCTGGTGCCTGGTGTCATATCTAGGTACATACAGAACGTAAATGATTTGTATAATGCAATTCCTACGTATGTAGGTCACAATCGCTTGGTGAATGGCATCTGGTAACAAATATTAGTACTGATTCCTTAAGAATATACCGGGAGAAACATACGACATACGACCTACATAGGTACCTATCCTGCGCGCCGAGGCTGTAATGTACGATATGTACTGCCGCCTGCCGACTGGACTGGCCGCTATAATATCGTAGATATGTACCTACTATGATGATGAACTGGCCGACTGCCGACAAACTCTCCACAGCTCTCCACTCTCCACACAGCTCTCTCGCGGCTAGGCTTGTCGGTATAGAGCGCATGAGCGCACGCGCTCATTTGGAACGATTTAGGCGCTACTAGCTTCACCTAGTTAATTTAACCTAGATACCTTATGTGCGCCGGCAGCGCGCTCATTTCTTAGATTCGTACCAGTTCCTACGTGAAGACTACGTAGGATTATAATGAGCGGAACATGAGCGCAGTGCGCTCTTTCGGGAAGAAATATGCGCTCTATCGACAAGCCTACTCGCGGCCAGGGGTTTATCTCCGGCTCTCTCCGTCTCACTCTCTCAACATCATCAGCCTCAACTAACCTCAACCTCTGTCTCCTCTGCACAACTCTATTATTCTCTCTCTCGAGAGAAGGAGAGGTACACAAAGGTTTTGACAAAGGCGCCAACAAACCGATCGCATCATGTCAAGCCTACCCGACATCTCCTCCATGAAGCTCTCCGAGCTGAAGAAAGAGCTAAATTTGTACGGCATTGACTCTTCGACCTTTGTCGAAAAGCAGGACATGACGTCCGCGCTCAAAGACGCGAGGAAGAACTTGCCGCGACCCAGCACGTCATATCGTGAGGTTGAGGCGAAGAAAGAGAAGCCGAGGTCGTCGAACCGACCCTCGGGGAAAACTTCTAGTTCCTCGGGGAAGACTTCTAGTTCTTCTCGACCCTCATCATCTCACAGCAGCAGCAGTGCAGCCGCCCCGGCCCCTGCAGCGATACCACAGCCAAAAAATGACGCCAAAAAAATTCTTGCTATGCGCTCCCCCGTCACGGCCCTTCAAATACTCAGAGAAAATCCCTCACTAAAAGTGCTCGGCAAGCGGGACCACTCCTTCCTCCCCGGATCTCCCTTCTCCTTCGCCCTCAAAGGGTCCATTCGCGACGACGATTCGGCCATCATTAAAATTCCCGATGGAGTATGCCTCAAAATCAATGCGGCAAGTGTAGAACGAAAGCCTATGGAGAACTTCCTCCTTCAAAAGGGAAGTATTGGCACTTCCCTTAGGATATCTACGGAAGAAAATCCGCAGTTAATGCCCATATGGACGTTTGATAAGGAGAAATCAAAGAGCTACACAGTGTCTGATTTGGGGATACAAATTTGCGGTCCTAGAAAGATTCGGTTGTTGGCATTTATGGAGATGGGATTTCGAAGTGGGGCTAGTGTGGATGTGTTTGTGTTTGGAAGTGTGGGCTTGGATAAAGACAAATTTTGATCGGACAATGGAATATGCATATCTAACATCTAAGCCAATACACAGCAGAAAAGCATATAATTTGCTTAGTTCATGTATGCTTATTGTTAAATAACCGTTAGCAATTGAATTGCAATGGATTATGCACGCAGGGATCACTTCTTGCAAAATATCACGGCATAATTATTTGCTGGCATCTCTATACTCTGGATGAATTCTAGACTTTCTTCTTTTGCAACATCGATGACATCCTCTAAGTTCCGCACACCCCATTGAGAGTTTCTCGATCGTAGTGATTGATCAAACTTTCTATCATTTATTTGGAACATTCATGCATATGCTAGGTCAGAAATGGAAAATACGAGCAAATGAATGAAACACGAAAGATATGTTAACTACACAAATCAGTACTTACAAATTCGACTCCACTGCAGTACCACCAACTTTGTAAGGGCCATAACAAACCAACATTCCTCCCTTTCTCAAAACCTTTCCTGCGCATGCCAGCAATCCAAGAGTTGCCTCCCATGGAGAAATGTGCACCATGNATTGAGTTGAGGCGAGCTCTGTAAGTGGCTCTGTAGCTATAGTGCTAAATTAGACATATCGGCCGTTAGCGTATGGGTTAATGTTCATAATGAGCAATACTGCCTCTGTTTCCACTTTGACTCGCTCCTGCATCGCCTTTGTCGCGAGTAGGATCTCCACATGCTGTCCCTCCTGCTTTACCAAGTATCCATGCATTAGCAGGCACAACTGATTTCTCCAATCCGGCTTGTATTACACGCGCATCAATCGAGGATCGTGCTTCGGCGTCTGGATCAGAGGGATGCCAACTTATGCCCAAGTCTTTATTTGCAAGAAATGATGAAACAAAATGTGTAGTATGCACGCCACTTCCTGCCGCTAATTCCAATACATTTATCGTGTCCCTGTCCCCATTGTTGGCGCTGTCGATCAAACGAGGAAATACTATGGGAGCCAATACTTGATCATAAATCGGACCCTTGTTGCGTTCTGCAGAAGGCGACTCTAAGATGAGGTGCCCTGATTCGGATTGCGTCGGCGCCATCTTCAACGATTTGGTACTGAAACTTCTTCTCCACAAGAAGCAAGGATGATGATATGAAGTGATGCCACAGCCAAATGCAGTGGGGGCATGTGTCACGGGAGGGAAGGCAGAAGTAACGCGCGCTGCCCTAGCCGATAAAACAAAAGCGGTCGAAAATACCAATTGAAAGAGGGGACGATATTTCTTGGTGTAGTAAGGAATGGAAGAAAACAAGGTCATGGAGTAGAAAGTATTGTAGGAAGCTGTAGGAAGTGACAGAAGACAATTACTAAAGCCAAGCTTCAAAGAAGGTTATTTAAGGTTATTTAGCCGTAGGTCGTAGGTACACCACCGCGCACAAAAGGAGACAAAAATGGGTACAAAAACCACGATTTTGAATTAGCTAGTAGATGACCCAATGGTGGTCTAACAATGAAAGTAGGCAAATACAAAATCAGCCAAGACACCGAACTTGATATAACAACTCAATATTTGGCCCATTCCATGTTCTCATCACGCACTGACTAGTGGCGGCAATCCCATGGTTCTTTGATTTGATGGAAAAATCGATGAAATATTTTTGTACCCAAATGGAGACAAAAAAAGCTCACGTAGAAAACTACTATATCTACATAGGATATAGTACTGGGGTTATGGCCGGCTGGTGCAAGATATGATTCACCCACGTCGGGCGCTCATTTTTTTTTTCGTCCATCGGAGCGCGAATACCACAATTTTGGCATCTTCGAGCCGCTCCAAGCACCATTGAACCTCTACTCTGAATAGCTGGACCTCAATCAATATTTGGTCTCTGGTGGCCGTCTTTGGTGACTACTTCACTTAAATAGTGGTCATTGGGTTGGCAGTCGATTTACTACCGAATTGCCCAAAAGGAGACAAAAATGGGTACAAAAAAATCAGGAGCTCGCATATTATTTTTTTGTACCTAAATGGGTACAAAAAAGGTGTACGGCTAGGAACGACGGAAGAGAATTGGTTGAAAACGATTGATTGTTCTACTTGTGTGCATTGGAAGATGAAATTATATAAAATGCATTTTTTGAATCGGAAATGCATCAAGAACTTGAAGCATCACAAATGGAAATGCATGAAAGTGATCGGACTCTAGGACCGGAGTATAGTAAAACTAGAAAATGGAAAAGGACTTAGGGTACTAGTATTAAGTATCTGAAAAGTAAGTTACAATTGTAGGTTACAACTAGGTGATATGAGAGAAGATCAAGGTGTTCAAGATGTTCAAGATGGGGCATGGGAAATAGCTGATGTGGTAGTGCAGATGAAGAGAGTACACAGTGAACACAATCATAGAATGGAGGACAAAACAGGAGAGATAACACCTGATCAGCCAAAGAAGTAGGAACGAGGGTAAAGGAATGATACATTGTTGGATAGGGGAGAGGAGGTAGACTATACGGGAAGGGTGGTACTGGTACAAAATATAGATATATTTATTAAGTATGTGAATCACTTGAAGACGCATACAGCTGGGCTGCGACAACTGCCTCACAGAATGAAAAATTGTATCTAGCAGTTCATATGTATCAATATGTACCCTCTATGTACACTCCGACGTACTGTTACCGTCTTAACGTAAGCATTAGATTACGTTCGTGTCCATCATCGCCCCGTCGTAGGCCGATACCCCACATTGTGGCCTTAGATAGGTACTGGTAATAAACAATTGATTAAGA